>JAOXJP010089063.1:0-11573 GCA_025762735.1 Platanus orientalis | reverse complement strand
CCGGTGATCCGAGGATAGAAACCCGGCTACCAACCACCGGAATCGCTTTTGCACACAGAAATTTAAATCACTAAACCGTCTTGTATTTGTCGATAATTACAATAAATACCCTTGTGTAATAATTCCCACGTGATCTTTTGAGCCACAGCCACGTGTGAGTCCGCATGTACGTCACACAGAAATCCACGGTCTGTGAGCACAGAGAATCTGGATCATCTACGGTTCGAATTCCCTGGCCTATCATAGCCATCAACATGGATTTTTTTTATCCCCGAGATTTGATTTTAACAGCCGCTAATATGGATTTTTTTTAACTCTGAGGTTTGAATTTCAAACTTCAGTCAAATCACGCCCACATTGGTGGCTGTACAGGGATTTTGAACTGTAGATGATTTGTGATCTTCTCTCCTTAGCTCGAAAGCTTTGTAGCTCTAATGGTCACTACTTTTCGCGTTAGATTGAACATAGATGGATTTTAGGCCACCATGGGAATGGAAAACAAGAAAACCTGCAAAGAGGAACTAAGGAAGAGAAGGTTTTGACAATCACAATGGATGCATGGGATGACAACAACAACAACAACAATAACCATGGTAACAAGGTCATCACAGATGCTTGTTTATCGTCTATGCAGCTTTGGCATCTTCAAGAAGATGCAAATCGCAACAAAGCACCTTAGTCCATTAACATGTACTTTTGGACTATTGTTACATTCTTTTAAAAGATTATATTCATTGGATGATACATATTTTTATGTATTGTTTAGAAGTACATTTTCAAAAAGAGTTGTCTTCTTATTTGACAATTAATATTTAGATATATATACTCTTATCACACTTTTTTGCAAAAGATGTATCCATATATTTGAACAATTATATCTTTGATGCTTCTCTCTCTTTCCTTTTTTTTTTTTTCTTTTCAACCTTTTGTTTTCTATATAAATGCCATTGATAGCTATATTTTGACAATAGTTTTATTAGGTGTTAAACCAATGAAGATTTCATTCTCTAATTTTTTTACTATTTCTATCTTCTTAAATTCTTGGGGCATACTTACAACATAACTAGTATTTAAGAAGTGATTCAAGATAATACATTGTCTCACATATCTGCATTCTACACTAGTTCGTTGTATCTTGGAGTCTTCATTATCAAAACCTGATTACTGACATGCAGTGGAGTAAGGACTTAAAGATAACAATGTATCATGCCTCAAACAAATGTAACATAATCATCCTTTCTTCTCACTTGTTATCCATTATTTGTGCATCTCCAATTTCCATTTTTTCAATAGACAAAACCTGTCTTCAGGTCAAGAAGCAATTGCACTCGCTAACATGACAAAATGGTTCAAAAACCTAGAATATTAAGCTCAAACTTCAATATAAACACATGCCACCAGACAAAGAGCATCTAAGTTGACGTCTAATTCTTTCTCAAAAAATAAAGAATCAACCAACCACTTCCTTTGATTTACTATAACAACAGAGGAAAAGAGCATGGCTCACAAAACTGTGAACTTTTGATTGCCATGCAACCCTTGTAGATTGCTTTTTAAATGATTTAAGATGTTCCAACAGCTCCTATTATTGTTTGCCAAAATAAAAAAAGCTCCAATTATATTCGTCTTTTAACCACTAACAAGTGGCACTAAACTATATATACTAAAGTAATGAATTGCCTAAGTGGACAATCCTAACAAATTTCTTCTATTTTTATGAAATTAACAAATGTCTCCGTTAATGGTTTCTTCTCCTACTTCTCTCTCTTTCTCCTAAATATTCTCATCTATATTCCTATACCTAGGTTTCCTTTTTTAGTTGGTTTTTAATCTTATCAACAAATTACATGAGTCTCTTCCAATTCTTCTTGCTCTCTCTTAAATTTTCTCTCCTTCTACGTTTCCTCTCCCACTTCTTCTCTATCTTTTTTTTCTTTAACACTCATTGATCTCAAGAATTGTTTAGCAAGTTTGTGTTTTCTCCAAAAATTCATACAATCAATCATAAAAAACCTCTAGGTTACAAAAATACCTTGCAAGTATTTTGTTTATAACTTCATTAAATCACATTCATATGATCTTAGAAAAAAAGTTTTACTTCTCTTTTTTGCAAAGTTAGAGAGAATATTGGAAAACTCGTTTTTGAACTCCTAGATAAAAGATAACAGAATAAAGATAAGATAATGGATGTTGTTCACCTTAAAACCATTATGCATATTTTGTATATTGATAATCCTTTTATGATGTGTACCATCCCTTGATTAAAGGGATTACACAAATTATGTTATGCCAATTACAAGACATATGAATACAATAGGAAAACAATCTACAAGGTGTCAACATATGCTAGGAAACTATTAGTTGAATTTGTGAGTTTTGTAGAATCTAAACAGTTGTGTGGGGACTAGCTCCTAAATTGGTAACATTAATGAATGGATTCGTTAGTTGTAGAAGTTGGACAACTACTTACTGAAAGAGAATTGATTTGATTGGGATTATGTACAGTTGGGAGATGAATTCGTTGGGGACTCTCTATAACTATTAGGCCCCCTTAAACGCATGGCCAAGCACGAACCATCAGTTTGTTTGTTAATAGTTGAAAGTGAGCAGTAAAGAGGACCTTTGTAAAAATTCTTGCCACCTGATCAATGGTGCTAATATATCGTATATCCAATTCTTTGTGAACAAAATTTCATGTACATAGTGATAATTGACCTCAAGGTGCTTTGTTCGAACATGAAACACTGGGCTAGATGCAAGACAAATAGAACTAATATTGTTGCACCAAATCATAGAGCAAAGCAAAGGGGAATTTTGAGATCCTTAAACCACATGCGGACTCATGATATTCATGTTGTAGTATGAACGAGCTGACGATATTCATAGTTGGATCGAGAAATTGATGATTTCTTTTTGGATATCTAAGAGATAGGATTATATCCTAAATAGATGCAATAACCACCTGTAGATCACTGATTAGAATGACTACTAGCATAATCAACATTGGAATAGGCTTCCAGTTTGATTGGCCTAGATTAAAAGAATAAGCTATGGTCAATTGTACCTTTAACATAGCGTAAAATATGCTTGACGGTAATCTAATGAATTTAAGTAGGTTGATGCATAAATTAGTAGACTTGATTGACTGCAAACGTTAAGTCTAGACGAGTGAGTGTAAGGTATTGGAGTACTCCAACAACACTACGATACATGGTTGGGTCTGGAAGAGTCTTTTCATATGAGGACTACATCTTTACCGGAAATTGCAGCAGATGAATAAGGCTTAGCATCCTACATATACATACATTTAAGTAAGTCCAAATCATACTGTGTATTGAAATCCAAGAAAATAATGCAATCCACCAAGGTCCTTCGTAGAAACTAATTTTCTAAGATGATATACGAGTTGACGAAGATGAACCACACTATTGCCAATGAGTAGTATATCATCAACATAAATTAATAAGAAAATGACTACCATGTTCTTGTGGTAAGTAAATAAGAGTAGTTAGCCTTAGACCCAATAAAACCAAGATCTTTGAGATAATATGAGAAATAGTGAAACCAAGTTTGAGGAGCTGGTTTTAAGCCATAAATGGATTTATGAAAGTGGCACACATGACTAGGAAAATTAGAATTTACAAATCCCTTTAGTTTACATATGTAGACTTCATCTTGTAAAATGTCATGGAAAAAGGTGTTTTGAACATCAAGCTGTCGGCCGGATGGACCAACGATTAGTGAGAACAAGAGCCAAAATTAGGCGAATAGTGGTATGTTTTTCCACGAGACTAAATATCTCATTGTAATCTACACCCTCATTTTGATGAAAAACCATTAGCTATAAGTCGATCCTTGAACCTTGCAACGGACCCATTAGAATTTTTCTTGACTTTATAAACTCATTTATTTGTAAGAATATTTATAGAAGATGAAGGTGGTACAAGGGACCAAGTACCACACCTTTGTAGAGCATCAAATTCGGTACACATCATATAACGCCATTCAGGAATTATATTTGTTTGGGTAAAACATGATGACTTTATTGGTCCAATTACAAGTGTGTTGGAGAGGGTATATTTGGGATTTAGTTTTGGACTCTCACTCGAATGCGACTAACCATGGGATGAGAAAATGAGTCTTTTCATTCAATGGTGGTTAATGAAGAGATGATGTAGGGTTGGAAATAGAATGAGAAGATGTGGTGGAAGGAGGAGATGATGAAGGAGCAGTATGTTTGAAGCAATAGGGATAACACGGTTAATGGGGGGAGAAGATAGAGCTGGTGAAGGAACAGGTGTATGGGATACATCAAAAGTGAGAGAGGGAGAGAGGGTTGCTGAGGGACCAGATATGGGAGGTAAGAAAGCCAGAGAAGCTGTTTCCATAGGCATAGAGTGACATGGGTTTATGATCATAGATTTGAATGAAAAAGAATTTTCATTAAAGACAATATGATGAGATAAGTACACCCTTCCCATTTCAATATCAAGACACCGATACCCTTGATGATTAAGAGAGTAGCCTAAGAATATACAATGTTTAGACCAAAATTGGAGTTTGTTTTTATTAGAAGGATGAAGATATGGAAAATAGGAATGCCCAAACACATGAAGCACATAATAATTTGGAATGTTATGAAATAACTTCTCATAAGGAGAGGCATAATGTAAACCTTTAGCTGGTAGTCTATTGATAAGCATTAAACATTTCTATCCAATAAATAGGATTCACGCCTGTATGGTTCAAAAAAGTGAGTCCAGTCTCAACAATGTGTTGGTGCTTACATTTAGTGACCCCGTTTTATTCAGGGGGTATGAGGACAAGACATACGATGGAATATACCATGTTGAGATAGACATTGTTGAAACTTGGTACTAAGATATTTGTCTCTATCATTTGTATCTAAGACTTGAGGAGTGGTGGAACACGTATTCTCAACATATACTTTGAACTTTAAAAAATAATCAAAAGCTTTATGTTTATATTGCATAGGGAAAAACCAGGAGTACTTTGAATAATCATTCACAAAAAATAAATAATACTTAGAAACTTTAACATAATAGTGTGGAGAAGTCCAAATATTAGAGTGCACAAGTTCTAAAGGATTATTTGAATTTGAGGATGATAAAGTAAAAGGTAAATGATTATTTTTTTTCTAAAGGATACGACCTACAAAAAGACATTGTTTTGAAGAGACACATCGAGATGCAGACATTCTTGAGACGTCAATTGCTTTAAAATGGGAAATGTTGAATGTCCTAGGCATTGATGCCAAACTAAGGTATCAACCATAACACCAATAAAAACAAGCGATTGTGTGATTTATTTTTGACGAGACAATGAAGATGAATAGGATAAAGGCCATTGTCACTCTTGCCATGGAAAAGAGTCCTCTTGGTCTTGATGTCCTTCACAAAAATTCATTGGAAAAAAAACAATCATTATTACAAGCAAATTAATTCATGGATAAAAGATTAGTAGAAACATTTGAATAGTGCAGAACATTTTGTGAATGAAAATTGAAAGAGTTATGAGTCAAAGTAGTGGAACCAATATGAGAGATTGACAAACTTGAACCATTACCAACTATAACTCTATCATTTCCATGACACTCATTGTAAAGCGAAAGATTCTCAAGATCAAAGGTGATGTGATTTGATGTACCACTATTAGCAAACCAAGTTTGGGCATCTAAACTATCACTTCTAGAGACAGCTATGATAGCGAGTTCCTAGGGACGACTTTCTCAATGCTAAACCAAGATAGAATTCATCCTGGGCATGGAAAAACATTCAAAGAAGTAGAGACCTCCTATAAAAAGGCTTGAGATGGAATGTCAAGTGATAATATTAATCTTTGGATTGATCCTTGGATCACTACAAATGAAGGCTTCAAAGCCCTTAATGTTTCTCCTAGATCTCACCCTGATCAAAAGGTTGCTGACATTATTAATAAGAGGAAAGGCATTTGATCTTCGGAAAATATTGTTAATGATATTCCTCCTAACTTGCTAAAAGATATCCAGGATATCCAAAATATCCCCCTTGGTGTCTCTTATCTTTCTAACCAATTAATTTGGCAGCATTAAGGGCAATGATAAAGTCCAGAAACCCGTAAATTTTTTTTTTGTCGGAAAAAAAGTGTAGAGGTAAGGATTTTTTTTACAAAAGGTGGGGATTCGTAAAGGTTGTAATATTAAAGTTGTGGATGCTATTGGTCTCTCGGGTGGCTTGGTTATCCTTTGGAAAAAGGATGTTAAGGTTAGGGTTATTGATTTGAATGATAGATATGTGACTGTTCGTATTACTAAGAATGATTCTAATTTGGTTTGGAGATCTATTTTTGTTTATGGTGAACCTGTCAAGGACCTTAGACATATCTTCTACGACCTTATCATATCAAATATTCTGTCTACTAATGGCTCCCTACTTTGTATGGGTGATTGGAATTACCTTCGTGACATGGATGATAAGGTGGAGGGGGGGGCATTCTGGAATCCCAAATAGTTGTCTCAGGAGGGCTCGTAGAATTCTTGATTTGGGGAATCTTATGGATTTGGGTCATTATGGCCCACGCTTCACCTGGGTTAATAAACAAAAAAGGGCTGGACATATTAAAGAACGTTTGGATAGAGTTGCAGTCAATGAGGAGTGAAAAGCCTCATTCCTTAATGCGAAAGTAGAAAATTTGATTATGCAAGGGTCTGACCATAGTTGCTTGGTCTTGGATACCAATCCGATTCAATGTTTCCATCCCTGTCCTTTTAGATTCGAATGAGCTTGGACTAGTCACCCAAAATGGAGAGAGCATATGTAATTTGCGTGGAACAATAATAGTATTTTGAATTATTTTTTCCAATTATAAGGATCGGATTAATGCCCTTCCTCCTGCCCTCAAGTCTTGGAATAAAAAAGGTTTTCAATAGAATCAGGGAGAACATCAAAGAGGCTAAAGAAAGATTGGAAAAGCTTTATCATCTTCAGCCTGATGATGAAATCCTTCAAGTTATTAAAAATGAAGAAAACAATCTTGATGACTAGCTTCATAGAGAAGAGATTTTGTGGGCCTAAAAAATATAGAGCTAACTAGCTTAAGTGGAGCGATAGAAACTCGAAGTTCTTCCATTTGACGACTATCATAAGAAGATCTAGGAATATGATTCTTTCCATTAAATGTAATGATGGTAGGTGGGTAACGGATCAAACTAATATCCAAAATTTAGTTAAAGAGTTATTCTCTTCTTTGTTTAAATCGAACCCCCTTTCTAATTCCCAAATTTAAGATATTATAGGAAAGTCTTATCTTTTCCTTTTGGAGGAGTTAAGAGCTTTCTTGGATCGTGAGTTTAGTAGTCAGGAAATCAAGCGGGTTGTTTTCCAAATGGAAAAACTCAAAGCCCCTAGTCTTAATAGCTTTCAAGCGGGGTTTCTTCCAATAATATTGGGATATCATGGGGGATGATGTTATGGGAACTGTCAAGAATTTCTTCTCTAGTAGCTCTCCTATCTCGTCCATTAACCAAACTTTCATTGCCTTGATACCCAAAATTAAATGCCCCGAATCCATTTCTGATTTCAAACCCATTAGTCTGTGTAATGCAATCTACAAAATCATTACCAAATCTATGGCCAATAAGATGAAGGAGGTTTTCTTGAAATTATTTCCGTCCATTAGAGTGCTTTTGTAAAGGGACACTAAATTATGGATAACATCATTAATGTTCATGAAATTCTTCGACATCTGAAGAAGGATAAGTCTAATAATCATCAAATGACTATTAAGATTGACACGAGTGAGGTGTACGATAAAGTTGAGTGGGATATGATTATTAGTATGTTGGTTAGAGTGGGTTTCAATCAAATGTGGCAAGATTAGATTAGAGAATGTATGTCCTCGGTCTTATATCGTGTCCTTATTAATGGCACCCCTGGCTCTGAGATTATCCCCTTTAGAGGTCTCCGACAAAAAGATCCATTGTCCCCTTTCCTTTTCCTCCTATGTGTGGAAGGTCCTTCAGCGGGTTTGACAGACTTGAAAAATAACTAGAAGATTTCAAGAATTAAAATTAACAGGATTAGCCCATCTATTTCTCACCTCCTTTTCACTGATGATTGTTACATCTTTTCAAAGGTTTTCCCCAAAGAAATAAATGAAATCACAAATTTCCTTGAGAAATATAATGAGGCCTCTAGGCAAACCATTAATCAAGAGAAATCATAAGTGATTTTTTACTAAAATACTCCTAGGCAATTTAAAAGGGTGGCACTTGGACTCCTTAAGATCAAACAGGGTCAGGATGATGGAAAGTATCTGAGTTTGTCCTCGTCCATTGGTAGAGATAAAATATCCCTCTTTTCTTACATTAAGGAGAGAGCTAGGCTTAGAATTCAAGGGCGGGAAGGGAAACTTTTATCCCAAGTTGGAAAAAAAACTCTCTTAAAATCTGTTGTTGTTGCCATCCCCTCTTACGTTATGTCTTGCTTTCTAATCCCAAAGTCAATCTATAAAGCCATCAAGTCTAACCAACGTAAATTTTGGTGGGGGAGTGGTAACAATGATAAGAAGATCAATTGGGTTGCTTGGGATACCATGCAGAAAAACAAGAGGGATAGGGGAATTGGTTTTCGTGACCTCCATCACTTTAATCTATCTCTGTTGGCTAAACAAGCTTGGAGACTTTCCCAACATATGGAGAGCCTATTGGCCTACCTCCTTAAATCTCTTTACTTCCCCAAGAATTCGTTTATCAATGTTAAATGTACAAACAATTCCTCATGGGCTTAAAAAAGTATCATGAGGGGAAGAGACCTTTTGGCTAAAGGTCTTTGTTGGCATGTGGGTTCTGGTGAGCACATTGCCATTTTGAAGGACCCTTAGATTCCTAGCATTGAAGGCTACAAATTCATTCTCATTACTCAAGATCCCCCGAAGATTCATAAAGTTTCACAACTTATTGATAGTGAATCTAGAGAATGGAAGTTGGAGAACATCTTGCATATGGTTTCCCCTATTGATGTGGGAGCTATTAGAAGAATTCACCTCCCTCATCCAAATTTTAGTGATAAGTTGATCTAAGCTTTGGATAAAAAAAAAAGAAAAAGAATTCTCAGTTAAGTCTGTTTATTTCATGTATTTAAACTCTTCATCTCAAAATCCCTCCCCTTAAATCTGTATACAGCATGATCCTACCCTATTTTTTTCATGGAATTCTATATGGTCGCTTAATGCCCCTTCAAAGCTTAAACACTTCTTATGGCATGCATGTAAATAGGCTCTTCTTGTTAAGGAAAACTTAACTTTAAAGAAAATCTCAGTTTTGAATTTGTCTTTTATGTAATGAGGAAAAAGAATCCACCATGCATTGTTTGGTTAAATGCAATTGGGTTGCCCCAATTTGGTTTACCTCCCCTTTATCTCTTAGAATTCTATTGGATGATGCTCTTATGTTTTCGGATTAGATTAAATCTTGGTATAACATGAATGACATGTCTAAACATGATAAAACAAATATCCGAAGCATTATTATTATTTTTGCTTGGAACATTTGGAAAGCTCATAACAACGTTGTTTTTGATAATTTACCTTTTAATATGCCTAACTATACTTTTGCTGCTTTCAGGATGTTGAATGAATATCATATTAGATTGGATATCTTTTCGTTGCTGAATGTACAGAATGCTAGACTCATTTGGACCCCCCTAGCAGTGGAGTGCATGAAGCTTAACTTTGATGACTCTTTTTGTTAGTCTACTAGGTCAAGAGGTGTTGGGGTAGTGATTTGTGATCGGAAGGGTTCCTTTTTGCATGTGGCCTTTGATAGGTGTTATGTGGACTCCGTTTTATCTGTCGAATGCTATGCGACATTGTTTTTTAATCTTTCGATAGCCCGTTCTTTAAGGCTTAGTTGTGTGGTTTTGGAGGGTGACTCTCTTGAAGTCATTAACCTTCTGGCAAATCTAGATGGAGTAGCTTTGTGATCTATTAGCTCTCTTATCCATGACTGTTTACTTTTATCATCTTCTTGTTCTATGTTCACTTTATCTCATGTCAAACGTTGTACAAATTAACTCTGTGGCTAATATGTTAACCAAGCATGGAGCCATGTCTTCTTCTCGGGAGACATGGCATTCTATACCTCCCTACTGGTAGAGGGACACTTTGTATCTTGATGAGATTGCTCTTGAGCAATCTACTCTCTTATAATATATGCATTTTTCTTATAAAAATAAAATAAAAAATCCTAAGGGTATTTTCTTTGTTAAATTTGCTTATTTTTTTAGCACCTTTCCTTCTCATATGCTGCCTCCTATCATAAACCCATTTTTGTGGAAAAAAAATTGGAGTCTAAAGGTTTCCCCAAAAGTGAAATATTTCTGTTGGCTAGCTTGTAAAGAAACTCTCTTTGTTAAGGAAAACCATGTTAAAAGGAATGTCAATATCGACCCAAAATGTCCTAAGTGTTTATGTAATATGGAATCTACTTTACACCGTATAGTTAAATGCTCGCTTGCTAACCAATCGTGGTTTGGATTTCCTCTTTCAATAAGATCTGACAATGACCTTCTAGTTCCTTTATAGCCTGTTTGGCAGCCACTTGTAATGTAATCATTTCATTTGAGTTTCTCAAGGCATTTGTAGCCATGAGGTGATGGTTTGTAATGAAGTCATTCAAATATATACTGATTTGTTAATTATAATTAGAAATGAAGTCATCTTAGGTTTTTCTATAAAATGAAATGAGTTATATTATCAAGCACAAATGGGTGCAAATCTAAATGAGTTCATTACAAACTATCCCATTGTGATTAAAAAAGCCTTGGGAAACTCAAATGAAATGATTACATTAGACGTGACTGCCAAACGCAGCCTCAGAGATTGGTTTTAGAAATAGATTGACATCAATTTGATTCCTCAAAAGGATTTGCTCATCATGCTATCTCTTATAGCCATTATCAGTTAGAACATCTGGAAGGCCAAAAATTCATTTATTTTTGAACAGGTTTCTATGACTACATCTTATATCATTGATTTGTTTGATAGGCTTTTAAAGGATTACAAAGATGACGCTCTGGATTCTCCATTACAAGCTGATTGTGTTGAAGAATCTAAATGCAATCCTCCTGCAATGGATGTGTCAAAATTAATTCTGATGGTGCTACTTCTTTTTCGAGCAACATGTCAGGGTTTGGTGTCATATGTAGAGAAGAAAGAGGCCACCTTCTTTTTGCCGCAGCTCAGTCCACCCGTTTGATCTCTCCTTTGGTTGCAGAGTGTCAAGTGGCTAGGCTGACTTTGATCACTACTCAAGCTTTGGGGCTTAAAGGAATTGTTCTTCACAGAGATTCAAAAGTTGCTATATTTCTTTTAAATAATGCAAAGGATAAGCTCAAGCAAGATTTCCACAAGCAATCTTGCTTGAGCTGCTAGGTAGAGCAAAAGAAAGAAAGAAATCAAACCCAAGATATAGCTTGGGATTTTACCTGTCTTTTTTGGAGCTGTGACAGCTCGAGCAAGATGCTTACGTATACAACAACAACAACAACAACAAACAGCCTTATCCCAACTATTTG
>JAOXJP010089052.1:0-14740 GCA_025762735.1 Platanus orientalis | reverse complement strand
GCCTTTCTAGTTGGCTTCCCAAAGTTAGAAAACAAGAACCAAAGAACTATTCTACACTCACTATAGTATAGTGCATTGCACTATCATCGAATACACCTTATCCAGGAAAATTTGATTTAAAAAACGAAGTTTGGTGATGTGAACCTATGGGCCTGATCCTCTGCACTGAGGCAGAGTGTGCCCTCTCATGAGGAGATGGGCATACCCTAATTCAGACGGTCTGGTTACATGATCTGGTTACTCAATCTCGGGTGGGTCTCACTCACTCAAACAGGGTTGATGCTGGTGGCTCTCACTCACTCAAACATGGTTGATTGCAATCGCTTACTTAATCCCCCATTTGATTACTCACTCACGCAAACAAAGTTGTCAGAGAAGAGAAATAGCGCCTTGATGCAGAGAGAAACTCGGAGAAGAGGAATAACGCCTTGATGCTCTGCTAGGAGAGAAACGCGGAGAAGAGAAGATAAACAGAGACAAAATAAAAATTCATGAAATTAGGATTCGGTTTATATTATATAATATAACTGATTTAGGGCTAAATAAGTAATTAACCATCGTCAAAAATGAATTTCGGAAATAGTCTTTTTTACCTCGTTATTCAGCAATTACACCAAAACTTTGAACCGTTTCGGAAAAAATCCCTTAATAAAAACATGTTTCTTTCGCATATAAATATGCAGTAAAATTTTAACAAAAAAAAAAGAGAAAAAAAACGCAGCAACATACTAAAATATTTGGGAACCTCATAATTTATATAAACGGGATGCCCTTCTTACTAAAAATCATAAGTTGACTATTGTAACAGGGTTTGAATCATTTCCAGTTCAAATGGAGAGATAAAGGGTGACTCGGTGACAAAGGGTTTGAATCATTTCCAGTTCAAATGGAGAGATATCAACACATCATGCATGGGTCAGTGGGGATTGTTGTAGTAAATTAGTCCGTGTATTTATCAAAATGCCATTTGTTAGGCATTGTATCGCGTGTTGGAAAGGTAGTGGAGATTATACGAAACCAGTGTAATGAGATCATTCAGTAGGGATACTTTTCACTAGGAAGGGTTCCCACGTATCAGTAAAACTTACCCATATCACACGCACACACATCTCCTGTGGGAAAATAAATCCTCTGCAACAAGCTTAAATAACATTAAACAGAAACTGTCCTTAAAAAACGACAGGTAGTTAAGAGTGGCCCACATTTAAGTCTGCAATGCAACACGTGTGTTAAAACTCTCACCCAATATTGAAATTTTGACTTTACTATCTTAATTAAGCTGGCATGGTAGCTTAGACAACAACCCAAAAAAATTTCAGTACTTGCTACAAACCCCTCTCATTTGGGCCGAGTTCGGGCTTGTAGTATCAGTCCAAGTTCAGGCTTATAGTATCAGACCAAGTTTGGGCCCAGTTATGATGTTTTGGGCTGGGCTCGGATTGACCTTAGTCTGGTCTAACCCAGCCTGACTTACAACCCTATCGAACAAGTAAATTAGTGTTGTACTTCTGGTGGTCAGTTTGGCTTGAAGAGCAGGTCATTACTCACTGTTGGTGCCGTAGTTCCAAGGTGCTGGTAGGGGTGGATGGCAAACAGACCTAACCTTTGGCTTTTTGTACAAAGTGATTTCTCACCGGACTTGAACCCACATTTTCACACTGGACAGCCCAATCCATTACCATTGCACTAAAGCATTGACCCTGTTGGCCTAAGGAATAGATCTATAGGAAATTCTGATTGAACTGGATGAACAGGTCAATTAGTTGGTATAACTGGTCACTTATAAAGGCTGAGCCCGATGACCCAAGTACATTGGGCAAGATTCAATTAAAACATTTTCATTTCTTTTAGTGCACAAGTGGTGTTCGACTTTAAGCTAGACCCATTAACTTCCTCTTTGGAAGGCTGAAAGTCTTCCTTGGTTTACAAGTCTTTCATTGGGTTTTGGAGTTTTGAAGCCTCTTGGACTACATTCACTTTGAACTTCTACATTCACATTGGTTATTGTTGCATTTAATATTTTCTATTTATTATTTATATTAGGAATATAAAGTGTCTCTTTGTATACATGTATTTTCATTTAATAGGTTAGTGGTTTGATACTTAGAAAGTCATTGGAATAAAATTTCAAGTCTCCATTAGCTACACAACAAGTTAGCTTTGTTTTTTTTTTTTATGTTTGTTGAAAGCTAAGGGAATGCTTAATATATTTTGGGTGGAAGCCGTAGCATGTGTCATATATCTTTTGAATTGTGCTTATTTCAAAAGTGTTCAAGACATGACTCCTCAAGAAGCTTTGAATGGTCATAAACCAAGTGTAGAACACTTGAGAATTTTTGGAAGTATTACATATTCTCATGTACCGGATGAAAGAAGAAATAAGTTGGATGATAAATCCGAAAAATGCATCTTTATTGAGTATAGTAAAAGTTCAAAAGTATACAAATTGTATATAAGAAAATAATCATAAGTAGGGATGCAAAATTCAATGAAGAAGAATCTTGGGACTAAGATGTACATGAAGAAAAACAAAAATAAGTTTGTGTAGATATGGAAGAAAATAATGGTGTTCAAAATGATGACATTAAAGGAAATGAAGGGGATAGTACTCCACCTTCCTTCCCATTTTCTTCTTTATCTTCATCTTCATGAACTTCAAGGAATCTTGGTTTTCCTCTTAAGAAAAAAAAAAACATAAGAAAAATATATGAAGCTTCAAGAAGGGTCTTGGATGAAGATTTGATCAACTTTGCATTGTTTGCCAATGCCAATCCAATTAGCTTTGAAGAAGCATCTCAAAAAGTGAAGTGGAAGTAAGCAATGGATCAAGAAATTGATTCAATTGAAAGAAACATGACTTGGGAACATGTGGAGCTTCCAAATGAGCAAAAAACAATTAGAGAAATGGGTGTACAAGACAAAGCTGAATTTAAAAGGAGAGGTTGACAAATACAAAACCCGCCTAGTGGTGAAAGGCTATAAGCAACTGTATAGCATCGACTACCAAGAAATATTTAATCTCGTTGCTTGTCTTGAAACAATCTGAATGGTTCTAGCTTTGGCTGCTCAAATAAGTTAAAAGGTTTATCAAATGAATGTTAAATCGCATTCTTGAAGAATAAGTTTATATTGATTAACCTCTTGGTTATGTAAAGAAAGGTTGATAACATAAAGTGTGTCGTTTGAAAAAAACACTATACAGCCTCAAACAAGCACCAAAGGCTTGGTATAATCACTGATGGGTATTTCTTGAAGAATGACTTCAAAAAGTGTCCATTTAAACATACACTTTACATTAAATAAGGCATTCAAGGTGAGTTTTTGGTTGTTTGTTTATATGTTGATGATTTAATTTTCATTGGAAATAACTTGAATTTATGTGAAAAATTCAAGAAAACTATGATGCATGAATTTGAAATGACTGACATGGGTCTTCTTTATTTCTTTCTTGGCATTGAAGTCAAGCAAAATGAAGATGGAATCTTCATCACTCAAAAGAAGTATGCAAAAGATTTATTGAAAAGATTTAGAATGGAAGGTGCTAAACCTATAAGCACTCCAATGAAATTTGGTTTAAAGCTAAGCAATAGCAATGCTCAAAGAAGGTTTGATAGAACTCTCTACAGGAGTCTTGTTGGTAGCCTTATGTATTTAACAGGTCATAAGACCAGATCTCATGTTTGCAGTAAGCATACTTAGTAGATTCATGGAATCTCTTAAGAAAAATCATTGGGAGGTAGGTAAAAGAATCTTGAGATATGTAAGTGGAACAATCGATGATGGAATTCATTATAGAAAACTTAAAAATTCAAATTTGATTAGATATAGTGACAATGATTGGGGTAAAAGTGTTGATGATAGCAAAAACCCTTCCGGCTATATCTTCAAAATTGGTTCCAGTGCAATTTCATGGGTATCAAAAAAGCAATCGGTGGTGGCTCTTTCAACAACTGAAGCAAAATATATTTCATTAATTTTTGCATCTTGTCAAACTCTTTGGGTAATATGGGTTCTTGAAGAACTCAAGCATTTGCAAGAAGAATGTACAAAGATATTTTGTGATAATAGTTTAGCCATTGTTCTTACCAAGAATCCTGTTTTTCATAGCAAAAGCAAGCACATTCTGATCAAGTATCACTTTATACGAGACTTGATTAAAGAAGACGATATTGATGTAAAGTTTTGCAAAATTCAAGAACAAGTTGTGGATATTTTCACAAAGACATTGAAGATTAAAACTTTCTACAAAATGAAGGAGAAACTCAACATGGTCAAGGTCTAACTTAAGGGGGGCTGTTGAAATGTTAATTAAGCTAAGCCCATTAACTTCCTCCTTGGAAGATTAAAAGTCTTCCTTGGTTCACAAGTCTTTTATTGGGTTTTGGAGTTTTGAAGTATCTTGGAGTTCTACATTCATCTTGGAGTTCTACATTCATGTATTTTCATTTAATAGATTCGTGGTTTGATACATAGAAAGTCTAAAAGAGTTAATGTGAGTCTAAATTCGTTTTTGTGATGTAGCTTATAAATACTACCTTGTATCTTGGCATTTTCAGGTTATTGAAATGAAATTTCTAGTTTCCATTAGCAACACAACAAAATAGTTTTGTTTTTTTAATGTTTGTTAGCATCAAGAGCACACTTATCTCTCTTTTCTCCAAGTAGTTGGTTTCAATCCAACAGGTGGTGGCAGAGGAGGAGTTAGAGGTGAGGGAGGCTTGGGGGTGGTGGTACAGCCGGTGGTTCAGGACGTGGTGGGGGATTTGGAGCTGGGGTTGGTGAAGGCGGTGGTGCTAGCAGAGGCATAGGAGGAGGAAGTGGTTTTGGAAGTGGCAGCGGAGGTGGTGATGGTGGTTCTGGTCATGGTGAGGGATTTGGAGCTGGTGGTGGTGTTGGAGGTGGCGCTGGAGGTGTTTCAAGTGGTGGCACTGGAGGTGGTATTGGTGGAGGATCAGGTAATGGTAGTGGTGTAGGTGAAGGTGCTGGTGGAGGATCTGGTCATGGTTATGGGTTCGGGGCTGCTGCTGCTAGTGGTAGTGTAGGTGGAGGATCGGGTCATGGTGGTGGCGGAAGTGGAGGATCTGATGAAGGCTCAGGTCATGGTGAGGGATTTGGTGGTGGTGGAGGTGCAGGCTTATGAGGTGGGTCATGAGGGGCAGGGGCAGGTGTAGGTATTGGTGGTGGCATGGAAATGGCGGCGGGTTCGACATTGGTATCGGGATCGGGATCGGGATCGGGATCGGTGTAGGTTTTGGAGGCGGTATTGGCGTTGGAGCTGGCAATGGTGCTGGTGGTAGACGTTAAGTTTTTTGTTTTCTTTTCTTTATTATTATTTTCAATTAGTTGGATGACTTCAAAAATTTAAAGAGCCAGAGAGGTACATTCTTTGAAGCAATGTAATCTCTGTATCATCCTTGTAATTCAGAAACTTAGGGACTTCTTAGAAAGCTTTGATTGAAATAATACATAGTGAACTGTAACTGTAATAATTATTCTATAAATTCCATCTCCTTCTACTGGGCTGGGATTAGGTATGGAATTCAATTTTTCCTGATGTATTAGAATGACATTAGGGGGCTGACACATCAGTGCCAAAAAGTGACTTTTACTTTTTGGGGGTGCTTGTGACTTTTCAATGTTGATATGTCCACCCCCGATACCATTCTAATACATAGGAAAAACTGATTTCTGTACCTAATATTTTCTGCCTTCCATTTCAGTAAGACTTTATTGTCTATTCTATTTTTCTAAATCTCCTTTGCTTATCTTTGATTAAGATTTTTGTTAGACTTGAAAGTTGAATACCACCTCCCCAAACTGTTCCAAAACATCCGAGCTCATTTATGTGCCCACTTAACATCTGTACACGAATTTCATAAACACGTTCTGTATAAATGGGAGCTTCTTGTGTAAAAAAATATACCATTGTTCGTGTCCTCAGATGGTTTAGGCACCTTGAGCTACTGTGTTTTTTTTTTACTTTCCATCACATTAAATCCAAGTTCGAAATAAATCCGTATTAAGCTCCATGTAGAATCAGGAGCTTAAACTTGTGTCATGTTGGAAGGAACAAGAATAAGGTAGCTCATGAAGTAGCTAAGATGGTGATTAATTGGCCGTCCTTAACCTGCACAAATAATGATCACCTACTTGGCTATAGAAAATTGTTATGGAAGACCTAAAAGAATATTGCACGTAATCTTGTGACTATAAGATTTTAAATTTACCAAAAAAAACTCCACGTAGAATTATAGATGATAGACATTGGAAATGATCATTTCTCATCATCTAGCACCTGGCAAGCGTTGGAAGTCAAAAACTACAATAAAAAAGGTCCCACCGGAATTGCCGAATTGGGTGATCGTAACCTTCTCATCTCATAAAAAGAGATGTCCAAGAAAAGGTCTATAGATGGGACTGCTGTGATCATTCAATCTGGTTGAATTACAGTGACGATCTTCTTGGTGGGACCTATAAAGGAGAGCAGTTTAGAATGTTAGTTATTGTTGAGTGTGACTCGAATTTTACATTGTGTTTTAGATGCTACTGATGTCTCAGGAAGGTAATGGTGATCAAGCACCGTGTTTGCCGCTTAATTCAACCCATTTTTATAATCTGACCCATGATCTGATTTGATTTTCTTTTGAATAACCACATATTATATATAAGATGCCTTAGGGTTTTTTAAGATGAGATCATATTTCAACTTTATCATAGATAGAAAATGACGGAAGGGTGTATTTGGGGTTTAGAGTTTGAGAGCTTGATTTTGCTGTAATTTTCTTTGGTTGATAGTGAAGTTTATTGCCATCTTCACCTGTGGATATAAGTTATAAGCCAAATCACATATATCGTTGTGTTTTATATGCTTGGTGTTTCTTGTTTACTTTTGTATTTTTTTGTGGTTTGTGGGTTTAGTCACAACAGTAATATAGAAGCGCATTATGGTTGTAATACAGACTGAATGTGGTTAAATATGTTAAAATGAAGATTATAAATAAAGGAGTGGGAACCTCGGTTGAGTTCACTATGTGAATAGTGGCTGATGTCGCTTCTCTCTCTCTCTCTCTCTCTCTCTCTCTCCAATCTGCTAGCTCATGCTAATGGACGTTGGAGTCATTAGTTTAGGTCACGTTTTAGTGTTAGCACCTTAAATAATTGTTATGGAACTTGGCTGGGCTTAAGATTGTAGTAGCGTAAACCAAATGAGTTGGGCTGATGGGCCCTTGAATATTGAGCAACTCAGTATGCTTTGTACCCATGTATACTTGAATCCTAGATACCATATTATACACTAAAAATTAGGTGAGAACGAATCTTGTGAGAACCCTGAAAACGGCATCAGGGTACGAACACATCAGCGCCGAAAAGTGATAAGTGCCCCTCAAAAAGTGCAAATCACCTTTCGGTACTGATGCGTCAGCCCCTCTGGTGCCATTTTCATGGTTCTCACGAGATTTGTTCTCACATAATCCAAGCCTCATATTATAGGGGTGTAAATAAAACAAGGCCGGACTTAGATGGGTCTTAGCCTAGACAATACTTTCACAAAACGAGCTAAGATTGGGCCAAGTCATAGGAAAGCCCAAGAATCTGATTCCAAACCCAACCTGCCAAACACATGAGCTTGGGCTAGCTTCTGACCGATACATACTTGGTAGGACTAGGGCTGCGATTAAGTGGGCACTGTAGGTTTGGGCTGGGACCATACCCAAGAATAGCCTGAGCCTCTGAGTCAAAACCTAGCCCCGCTAAGTATCACAGGCTTGAGCCGATCTGCATCAATTGATGGATTATGATACCAATGATTGATTACATAGAATTTCAGCAAAAGAGATTAGTATGGGACACTTCTAACCATCACCCAATCCTTCTAACTAGACTACTATGGAAGTCTCTTATCAATCTTTGGTCGACATGTCACTAGTGGCAAGTCTTAGTCTCCTCATGCTACATGAATCTTGTTCCACCATTCCACTAAATCTGGGGAACGGTAAATTATATGCAATTATTTATTTTCTCACTACTTCAAGTCAAGTTCTATTTTGGTCTTCCTTGGTAACTTGCACCATTTCACTCGTTCATATTAATGTCGTCATTGTTCCTCATTGCACATGACTGAACCATGCAAATCAACTATACCTCACCATGTCACCTAGGGGTGCTATCCTAAGCTCCGATGATACATTTGTTTCTGATGAGGCCAAACTTATCTTCGGGCCAGAAATCATGCCCATACCCTTATAGAACTAAAATCTGGGTCAGGTCAGTTAGGCCTCGACTCAGGTAACAGCCATCTCTAAACAGTTTAAAATTAACAAAAAGGATCCTTTCCTGTCTGTTATAGTCTTGTTAATGTCTTGTCATACTTAGAATGTAAATGTGTGATAAAAAAGATAACGTCTTGGCATATCCAGAGTGTGGTGTGTGCCAAAAAAATGAGATAGTGGGTCTGGAAAACATCACTTTATTGCCACATGTTGCACTCTAAATATGTCAAGACATTAACAAGACTATAGCAGACAGGAGGATCCGCTCTAGAGATTAATAGTTTAAAAACTTGGAGCTTGCTTTTACTTACCGAAAAGAAGAAAAAAAGAACCTACTTGAAGCTCGCATCTCTTGTCCATAATCTCCATGTGACTTGTATTCTATCATTTGTTTCAAGATAGTTCGAAATCTATAAAGTATTCTTTGGGTAGGAGGCCACTCATGCACTGCTTGTCTGCTACACTTATAGTGCGGGGAACACGTACTACAGCTATGAGGGACGCACAACATCACAGACTACCAAAGTGTTGCCAGGAGGATTCGACCCTCAGTTTCACTTGGGATGATCATGCCGTTATGCTGCAGCCACCAAAGCTCAAGGTCTATAAATCGTAGATTAGACAAAGTAGCAAGAACATACTACATGTCACTCTGTGGTGTGGTCATAGTGGGAACACAGACAAATTTGGTAACAGAAGTTATTTCCATTGGGGAATACAATCTACCATCAATTTTGGACAAAAAGACCTCATGGACCCTCCTACCAATCCAAGGCCCATGGGATGCCGGCTTGGATTTTATACACCGACCCTATCCTCTAACTTATGCTTTAACGGGTGGAAACCAGCGAGGTTTTTCTATGCAGACCCCTAAGCCTGTGTCTGCCAATGGTCAAGCAGGAGGAAACATCAGTGCCAAAAGTGATTTTCACTTTTTGGGGGCATGAGTAAATCACTTCTGACACTGATGTGGCTGTCTTTTGACCTAAGCGTTTTTCCTACAAGCCTCAATATCACCTGCGACTTTTGAATTGATCCCCCCCTCTGAGTGGCCTTGAGGGGGGTGTCACAGGTGATTTCAGGCCGCCTCGCTGGGTGGAAACATCAGCATTGAAAGTGATTTGCTGATGTGGCTGCCCCTGACCTTAGTGGAGGTTAGCATCGGCTAAGAAAATCAGCCGGATGGACACCCTTCTGGAATTTTGAACCAGGACTGCCATTAGTCTGGATTTGGATTTGGTAGGATTAAATAAATGGAAGAAAATGTTCTGTGAAAAGAAAGTGTCTGTAGTGTGTATGGTGAATGATAAGCTGACATGAACTGTGTTGAAAAAGTTGAAAAAGTGCGTATTTTAGTTGTAGTATACAGTACAATTGACTCCGTAAAGATGGGCAGTTGGACACCACGCCTCAGCAACGATGGTGTATCTTGTCTTGATCTGGCGGAGGACCCTCTCGCCACTCACCAACTAACTCCCCCCAACCGTCTCTTGCCGACAGAATAATCTGTGAGGGCAGGAGACGTGATCGACGCTGAGCTCTTGGTCTCTCTTTACATCTCTCTATGTCAGATTTGAGTAGTTTTACGGAAGAGAAAAAGTTTGCTGAGTAAGTTCTTCCTCCCCCTACCTTTTTCCTTGCTTTCGTTCTCTCTACCTGCATTTCTCTTTTGCTACATCGGTGCAGTGCTCTGTAATAGCTTTTGCGGGATTTTTATTGCGAGATTTATGGGTATGTTTACTAAAGAAAGAAGGAAAAGAAAAAACGGTTTCGGGTGTGTTGCTGAGATTCATTTATAGATCACCATTATTTATCTATTTGGGTCTCCCTCTTTATCTTTGCTTTTATCTCTGTGATTGTTTTGTTTTCTTAGGTTGTTAATTATATTATAGAGACCCATCTCTCTCTCTCTCTCTCTCACACACAAAGGCACACATGCATGATTAATTTCTCACAAGATTCTGGGTGAACCCATATACACACTTTTCGCATTGTTTTTAGTTGGCTTCTAAATTGATCTGGATGTATTTCCGGTGACCCCTTTGACTGGGTTTCTAAAGCGATTCCTCTTTATTTCATAGAGCCATTTAAATACTCCATAGGTTTTTCATTAATGGTGTTTCTCTCAAACAGTAATATGTTAGGAATTTTGTAGTTTTTCAAAACTGTATACGAGTGGTCTTAGTGTTGGACCATCTGTGTAATACAAACTATTATGTAAGTCCAAATCGAGTCTGGCAATGTCTTACACGCCATAAGGACCACCGAACAACAAAAAACCAAAGCAAGATTGAAGATCACAAAAAGTCTCAATTTCAGCTCCAAGAACATGCATATGCAGTCTTAATAAGCCAATGCAAGTTCTATAGCTAAATTTGTATAAAATTGGTAAGTTAGTGTTTGGGTGTAAATCACGGTGCAAATAATAGTTAAAATAATGTGTTAATGATAGACCCAAACCCATGTGACATAGCCCACAACATGGACTTTGAAAATATAAAGGAAAATTAGAGTATGCTAAAACTAAACAACATGACCAATCATGGAAATGCATGACCGGTCATCCACGGTCATGAAGCATGACCAGTTAGGAACATGCATGACCGGTCATGGGCGAAAAATCTGAAAAAATCCAAATTGTGAATTTCTTCAAACGGCTATATTTTTTACTACTTTAATGGAGCCGTTGGAGACTCTTTTGAGCTGGTTTTTCTACTCTACAACCCTCCTTCCTGGAGACTCTCTGAGTTGCCGTAATGTTGGGTGGCTGTCTGATTGTTTCCTAGAAGCAGTGAAATGGGATAGGAACCTACGGCTCATTAGATCCAGGAAGGAGGGTGCTAGGTTCTTTTGTTTAGAAGATTAGAGAACTCCCGGAGAAGATATGTTTTATTCTCCCTCCTGAATGAGTTGGGAAGAGGTAAGTTTGTGGCGATTCCTGAGGGCGAGGGTGGATCAGGATGCTTGTATATCAGGGATGGGATTATGGAGGTAGGCGGCTTGACAGGGGGCTCCAATAGGTGTGATAGAGGTGATGGCATGGTTGGGGTCCATAGAGGAATAGGTATACCTAAGCGGTAGGCCAACGATTTACCGGCTATAGGAGGGAAAATCATTAGGTGTAACGGGAAATTGGACATTCAAACTAATTATGGAGATTAATCATCTTTGGGGTGCTAGGAAAGGGTTTGTAGCAGAAAAAACTGTATGACGGACTAGGTGAGGGTTGCACCATATTTGGGCAAAAGTCTGGGCTACAACAAACCTATAGATTGGAGACCTCTTGACCCTCTAAGGTGCTTGTTGCTGCCGGAGTCGGAGGATTAAGCATTTAGGTTAATGAACCTCCATAAGGTGCAGGTGAGTGGGGATCGTATGTGGAGTTGTTCAAATGGTGCCCAGAAGTGGATATTCATGGCGAAGATGTGGGACCCCAGAAGGTAGGCATTCGGGGCCTTCCCTTGCACCTATGGTCCCTGGCTTTTTTCAAGACTATTGAAGGGCTATGCAGAGGATTTGTGAAGGTGGATGAGGATACGAGGCTTTGGAAATCCTTTGAATTCCCCTGGATTTGGATTATGAGTAATCATGCATTGAACATCCCTAGGGAGATCTATTTGTTTGACATGGGCAAAAGATTCCATGTGTTGATCCATTTGGAGGAATCAGAGAAAAAGAACCATTCGAGGACATGGCCAACGGCAAGGGAAGCTCCTAGTGGTATGGAAACGCATACTCAGTTTCAAATTCAAATTTCAAATCCCCGCTAGGCTACTGTAGGACATGCGGAACCACGATCAAGTGCGGATCCTCGACTAGAGCATGGTGTGGCTTTAGTGAAGGGGATTGGTGGGAGGGTTAGGGGACGCCAGAGGATTTAGGTGAGTCGATCAGGGGTAGAGCAGAGAGATAATAAGAAATTGAGCTTTTTATCCACTAAAGAGTGGGTAAAAATGACTTTTCCCACTCACCAAGAGGTGGAGGGGTAAGCATAACCATGGATGAGGTGAAAAGGGGTCGGAGGAATTTGGGAGAGCGAGAGGGGCAAAGTGCAAATAAAATTAACGGAGATGTAATTGAGGGAAGTCGGGAAGGCTTAGATGATATCTTTGGAAGTGCGGAGGGGCTTAACGATGAATACCAAAGGTTTTTAAGGAGGGCTGAAGGGGGAAAAACTCAGTTCGATTGAAGAGGAGGCCGAATAGGAATGGGGATACCTAGAGACGTATCAGTGACTATGGATATCCCGGCGCTGGTTTGTGCTCATACAAGCTGTTCGCTGGACGGGAACATCGGATGCTTGATAAATAATGAAGGCGTGGGACTTGACCAGCAATTGGGTGCGTATGAGATATTGGGAGGTGGGGAGATGCTACATCAGGGTTTGGGTACCACAGAGTCTATTAAGCTATTTCATTTGATCCAACATCCATTATTTGACGATGGCAACACAAGAGCTATCTAGTTGTGGACACCCTTTGGTACCGTTAACGTTAGAGAGGTTCAAGTGGTGAGCATGACGGATATTTGGGTAGGGGTTAGATAAATGTTACTTCCCTCACGGGGGGATAAATTCTCTAAAACCTGGTTCCCTGGGTGACAAGGTGGTTGTTTATGGAGGACTGGGGGCTATACCTGAGTTTTTGAGATAGGAATTGGGGGGAGGATTTGAGGTTGGTGTTTTTGCAGGTAAAGGAGATAGCGAACAGGTTAATAGGGGTTTCAGGGGAGGAGTCCAGGGGATGGATGGGGGTTATCAGTGCTCAGTGGTCGAATCGGTGAAGTTAGCTCATGACAAGAGCCTAGCTTTAGTTTCAGTTCCGGATCAGGTCTTGGAGAAAATTCCAATTTTGACAGTCTCAAATTGGGTTCTACAAGCTGTGGAACAGGTTAGCGAGGTTCTTGGTTTGTCATTTGAAAGGCTGAAGCAAATGGCCTGGGAGTTGTTTGCGGAGCTAGAGAAAAGGGCTACTTATAGGCACAGGGCAAGGATAGAGGGAATGGAAAGAAGACTAGGCTGGCAAGGGAACTGAAGAATTTGAAGTGGGGCTTAAAGTATGCTAAGGATGTTCCCATTGAGGGTGAGGGGACTGGAAGAAGAACCAGAGGATCTAAATCAGTTGGTTGATGAAGTGCACCATATTATCCTGGAATGTCAGGGGTCTGGGTAGTTTAGATAAAAGGAGATTGGTAAAGGAGCTGGTGGGTAGATATAAGCCAGACATTATTATCTTGTAGGAGACGAAGTTGTAAAGAATTGATAGTGAGATTGTGAAAAGCTTGTGTCACTTTGTTAGGGTGGACTGAGCAGCTCTTCCATCGGTGGGGATGGTGGGAGGGATTGTTATTTTTTGGAACAAAGACATGGTGGATCACGAAGATATTTAGATTGAGAATTTTTCAGTATCGATGGTGGTAGCTTTGTTAGGCGAAAACCAACGTTGGATTTTTACTGGGGTATATAGCCCTTCTTCTGGGAATCATCTGGACTCTTTCTTGTCTAAGTTACAATCCATTAAAAGCAGGAGGGACTTACCTTGGTGCTTAGTGGGGATTTTAATGAAGTTTTATTCTTGGAGGAGAGGAGTCATGCGGTGAGGAGGATAAGGAAAATGGATGAGTTTTATGAATTCATGGACGGAAATGAGTTTTTAAATCTACCAATATCAGGGGCCCGATTCACTTGGTCTAATTTGCAGGAGAGGGCATCTCTAAGTAAGTTAGACAGATTCTTGATCTCTATGTGCTGGGATGATATTTTTTCTCCTGTGTGTGTCCAGACACTGCCAAGGGTAGGATCAGATCATTGTCCTATTTTATTGAAAGAAGAGGAGGTTGCTCAGTTGGCCCTCGACCTTTCAGGTTCTAAAACATGTGGTTGATGCATCCTGGTTTTGTCGACCTAGTCAGGATTTGGTGGGAAAGTTTTAAGGTGCAAGGCCCCCCAGGTTAAAGGTTCAGATTGAAGTTAAAGGGGTTGAGGGATGCTTTAAGAGTCTGGAATAAGGAGGTTTTTGGGAACATTGAGAGGAGAAAGAAGTCGTGCTTGGAGGACATTTCTAGGTGGGATAAAAAGGAAGATGATCAAAGCCTTGATTTGGGAAAACTGGTTGCTTGGAAGGAGGCTTAGAGGGAGCTTGAAAGGGTCCTTGAGATGGAGGAGGTTATGTGGCGTCAGAAATCCATAGTGCAATGGTTGAAAGAAGTCGACCAAAATACCAAGTTCTTTCACAGAATGGCATTAGTTCGAAGATCAATGAATCATATCCACTATCTTAAAATTGGGGATAGTGTGGTGGATAGTGTCGATGATATGCAGAGTCATATGGCGGGATACTTCAGGACCTTATATAGGGATGATAGGCCTCAAAGACCGAAACTGGATGGGATGTAATTTCCTCTCTTGGGTGAAGGTTAGGGGGAACGGCTAGAGAGGCCATTTGAGGAAGATGAAGTTAAAAAGGAACTAT
>JAOXJP010089022.1:0-14740 GCA_025762735.1 Platanus orientalis | reverse complement strand
TATATATATATATATATATATATATATATATATATATAGAGAGAGAGAGAGAGAGAGAGAGAGAGAGAGAGAGAGCTAAAGCTCCCCCCTCCCCCAATATAGTTTAATATAATTTGATACCACCTAGCCCAATCATAGGATCATATGAGAATGTCGTGCAAATGCTTAGGTTGCCGTAGGCTAGCTGGTTAAAGAATTGGGAAGTAAAATCCTTCACCTTAAGTTTTCTAGGCCTCTTCCAATCAGTGTTTTGTCATTGTCATTCTCGGCCCCCAATTAGGATAAATCCTTATGCACGGGGTAGGTGGTTGTAGTGCAACACTTTACAACTTTGATCATTTATTAAATTCAAAGAACAATAGATATAGCTTTTGCAGCCAATTCCTAATCTTGCAGAGTTTGTTCAAGAACTAGTATCTACGTATCCATCCCAACGGCAGAGTTGACACAAATTTTGTGTGTAAATCCGTAACACAAAAAATATGTAGCAAATTCAATAAATGAATTTTTTTATTAAATAAATGAGATATAATTGTAAGCGATTTACTTATTTTCGAGACTTCACACTTAATCTGAAAAAGAATAGAACTATCACAAGTCTTGCTCTCAGGGTTGGATTAATAATGTATTTATAAGATCTAAGGAAACTTCTTTTCTCTGACCGCAAACCTATGGGTAGTGGAGAATATTGGAAAGTATGCTGAAACCTTAAAGTGTATGGAGAGCTATGAAGATGTTTTTGAACTTTCTTGTCTTTAAAATACTCTTCTTGAAGTCTTTTGTCCAAAGTCATTTATTTATGTAAAATGGGTGTATTTATAGGTTTGGGGATAGAATCTTGTCAAATCCTTGATTGAGTGTTGATTGAATGTTGTTATTCCTTTTAGTCTAAATGAGTGATTGTACCTTCATTGTTTGGAGTGGGAAAATTTATGGAATTAATTGTATTCTATGAGTGACATTACTTTCCTTATTTACCCAAGAGAATCTAAATTCAAATATCTTTATGTGGGTCCCATGCAAACTAGATTTTGGGCATGTTAATGGGCTTAGTGGTTTTATGGGTTATTACTTAAAACTCGGACCAAGCCCAATGGACTTGTCCATGTATTTGGGCCTAATATATGTGAGTGAGACCCATACATGACTTTTTGGCCTTTTCTATACATTTGTGAGGGTGTATAGGTCTTTATTTGCTATATGTGCAATTTTTTTACATCTACAAGAGCCATTGCATGTTCCTCTTTCTAAGCTTTTTTTCGATCAAAAAGGAATGGATTTGGATATATTATCCAAATGGTTAGCTTTGTTGATAAATCCTTTACATCCCAATTTGAGCAATTTTGTAATTGGTATGAGTTTATCACAAATGCAATTTTTTCAGTCAATATAGTTTGTATCCAACTGGAAGATGAGCTAAGAGAAAGATGCAAAATGAATGGAATCTTGTGGAGTATCCTCAGAGTTCTCCACTAATATGACATGGTGTTTTTTTTCATTTGTTCCCTTTCAAGATCAACTATAGTCTTACAAACTTTACTAGTGGTATTGATGAATCTGTTGTTTCATTCAAATCTATAAAAGATCCTAACTACTCTTAAAAGCCGAGTGTTCTATTGTTGAGTTAGTAACCCAAATAATTATGGTGTGTAAATACTATCGGAATCAACTCTTGGCTTATCACATTGGACTAGTCTTTGAAGTACTAAGATTAGTCCAATTATGATATTGGTGGAGAAAGAATCACAATAAATACAAAGATGGGGCATCGTGTACCCAACTATGAAGGACTTGAACTAAGATTTCCAGATGAATGGGGTGAGGTATTAGTATATTTGACACATAATTTAAATGTGATAATTTGTCCTCTAAAAAAGAAAATATTGAATGAATTGGTTGTAAATGAAAACAATAGTTGAAACAAGAGCACTTTCGGACGGAACATAGGGGCTAGATTAGAACAAGTAACTAAACAATGTCATCAAGACTTAAATTTTCTTCTTAAAAGATTATATTCATGGGGAAATTTTACAAGCCCTCTAAATAAGGTGGATAATCCTAGGAGGAACTTTTAAAGCCCAAAGTTTATTCTCCACCATAAGATGATAAATCTTATTTGGATAATTTGCATAGTGTCACATGGACATCTTCTCTATTCCTATTTTTTTATCACCCACATCTCTCTTAAAATGAATTAAAAACTATCAAAAATGCCACATGCACATTTTCCTAATTCTCTCACATTCTCTTTCATTCCTATATTTTCTCACTCTCATCTTTATAGGTCTTACATGGAATTTTATCTTAAAAATCTATGTACACTATACTATATTTTTAATTTTCATTAGTTGTGTTTACATGGGGGCATTCGCTAGGAAGCTATATCCTCTGCGTCATGGTATGTCATAGACACAGAGGGGGGTCGGTGGCATACCGTGACAGATCCTATTGGTAATGAATGTGACCAAATAATTCGATCGGAGTAATTGCTGAGTCATACCACATAGTTTCAACAACAAAAAAAATTTAAAAAAAAAAAAAAAAAAAAAAAAAAAAAAAAAGAATTGCAATACTACTGAAAAGGATAGTTTCACTATTGCCCATATGTAATCCTTTTTTGTATAGATGTTGGGGGAGATGGACATTAAGATAGAATAGGCCGGCTAACATGTCCAATGTCCCGGTGGCAATGTGATAAAAGACTACTCTTGAAACAAAAGGATCTAAACCTTCCACACCCCATGTGCGAGTTACATGTATTTTCTCAGTTAATCCATAAAGGATCAGACACCCCACACGGGATTTACATGTTGCATGAACTGCACCAAATCCGAAGCATATCACCCCTGAGAGAAATAAATGGATTCCAAGAAGGTTTTGGACAAATCCAAAGAGAGTTTTCTTACGCTCATTGCACATAAAATTTCTAAATCTAAGGTGGCGCAGAGGATATGTGAGTCCATTTACTAGTCCATAACTATCAATTTTTTTATGAGAATATAGGGGTAAATAACACGAGGGAGTGAAAAGTGAAATGCCACGTGTCAAATGGCCAAGTCAGCAAAAAAAAATTTAAGCGCATTAATAAAATCGTGGCGGGCACGTGTCCGACAAAGCCGCTGACGTCATTACTCCCGTGCGCGCATTATTTCCTACCCGGGGTTATAGATCAACCATGGTTAATTAACCATGGTCATTGCATGACCGTACGGTCACCGACACCCCTGACCGTCACTCCCCGCCTGTCAGCCGAAATGGTGGCACCCTCGAAGTTCTACACCTGGACTCATGGCCACTAAATCACGCGCGAAACCTTCGCCCCTACTGTTGGAGAATATAACAATCCTTACCACCAACCAAACCAGATCTTCAAGGGTATTTCCGTCATTTTGCATCGCGTAAATCCGGTAAATCTTGCTCTGGAAACCGTTAATCGTTCACTCCAGAAGACCGAGACTCCGGCATTCATGATGGAAACAAGTGGCGTCATTGGATTCTCTCAAAAGCGTTCGCGGGTTGCTGGGGTCCACCAGTTGATCTGAGACGTTCAAACAGAATCAGAAGCGCTGTTACGGATGGGATTTCTACGCTAGATTGCCTGGAGGGTCATTTCCAGTTGCTTTCCAGGTGGCGTACAGCTGTATGTGGTACCATAAGATTTTGAATTCCTCAAAAGCCCTTGCCGTCGTATGAAATTACCCAACGTCTGCCCCTTCATTATTTACTGCAAAAAGTGAAAATTCCAATGAAGTACCCCTCCCTAGACCGTTAGATCAACCCCAACGGTAACTTGCTTGACCAAAAATAACATAAAACAAGGAGACGATACTGTTGATTGAGGGTAAACTGGTCAACATTTCCAAAAATAGAAGATATTCCTGTAATTTGGCTTTGAATTTGAGGGGTTTTTTGTAATTGCGTACCGTAAAACCAGAGAATGAGGACGAAAGGGAGAAAGGGCAAAAAGGAAGCAGCGGAGGAGGAGAAGAAGACGAGGAGAGAAGAAGTTTATCTGTTTTCTCTGTTAAAAATTTGAATTTTTTTTTACAATAATTATTATATTTTTTGCTGCGTTTTTGGTGGGAAGTACGAGTCATGGGCGATTCAAGCGACTCGGTTTCTATTGATATTGAGATGATACCGTTAGGAGGAAAGGTAATAGACCATCAGACTCAGCTGAAGATCTTCAGCTCTTCTTCAATGTGGATCGAATTTTATCTTGTTGGATACATTTTCCACCATTTCTGTTTTAATGTGGTTTTCCTTTCTCTCTCTCACTTCCTGTTTTTGTTGCTTTATTTGTTATGAACTTGCAGGAATGTTTGGTCAAGACTAGTAAAGGTTCAATCTCTGTTTTCATTTGTGGGGATCAAGAAAAGCCAGCTCTAATTACATACCCAGATGTTGCGCTCAATTGTATTTCTCATTTTTCACTCTGTTCTTCTGCAATTCAATTTCGTGTTTAGAAAATGATAATGGGTCTTTCTAATAAAGGGGTTTTGTTTCTAGTTTTCTTTGGTGGGTGCGGAATTTTCATGGGTTTTTGTTTGTTAACACAATTTTATTGAGTTCTTCTTGATTTTGGGTGTTTTTACTTTCTGGGTTTTTACAGATATGTCTTGTTTCCAAGGTCTCTTGTTTTGCCCAGATGCAGCTTCTTTGTTGCTTCATAACTTCTGCATTTACCACATTGATGCCCCTGGACACGAGGTCAGTGTCGGCACTTCTTCTCTTTCTCATTTTGTTATTTATTTGTCTCTTTTGCTTAATATGTTGGAATTCCTTTTGGTGATTTTAATGGAGTCTCTACCTCATTTGTTTAAGAGTTCCTGCAGTTGGGAGCCGCTTCAATTTCATCAGATGTTCCCTTGCTTACCGTGGACGACCTAACCGACCAGGTTGCCGAAGTGCTCGATTTCTTTGGGTATGTAAATGGTCGTTGCTTGTTTCAGTGTTATAGAACTGATTTGGAATGGAGAGAATACGATTTTAATGGTTGTTGCCCCTCCCCTCCACCCCAACACAAACAGACACACAATATGGAAAGAGGAAAAAAAAGAAAAAAAGAAAGAGAAAAGAATGAAAAAAAAGAAAAGAAAAAAGAGAATCATTTATGGAGAATGAATATTCTGAATGTTATTCTACAACTTCTGCCTTTCCTTGTGGTATTTGTTGAAGGAAGTTCATCGTCTTTATGAGTGTTGTGCGGAAGCCTAGTTGGATTGTACGCAACATATAATAGAAGAAAGAAAATAAACGTAAATAGCAAACACCCAAAGCAAGAACAAGACGATTTAACTTGATTCGGCTTGAAGCCTCCGTCCATGGGCGAAAACTGAGAGAGATTTCACTATGTAAAACAGAGATTACAAGAGCTTTGCAGTTGTGTGGCTCTTTCTCTTCCTAAAACCCTTTTATATCTTAAAGAAAAGAAGCCCCCACGTTTAAACAACCCTAATTCAGAGTAGTTGCCAAAAACGTATGAACTCACGACTCAAGGTTAAAAGTCGGGTGAATACAAGCACCGCCTCAACAATGAGATTGATTGGTTTTTCTTGTAATATTGTCATGTTCAACTGTTGTTGCATTGTGAAGAAGTTTTCTGAATTACGTTAGCCATGTTTATATAGTCAATATTCAGGGTTAGGTAGTCAATGCTTTTGTTCTTTCTGGGTTCTGGCTCTCTTTGATATTGTTATCTTTATCAATGCAAAGCTATCTCTGTGATATCTGAATTCTAGTATATTTGGCAGCTGGCATTGTGATTGTGTTTTTGGGTGTTGGATTTGCTCATCTATCAGCTAATGCTCAAAATAAGCCCACTGAGTCTTGCTTAGTTAACCCAACTAGAATGGTTACCTTTTCATACTTTGGTGTTTTGTCTCAGCATTTCACGTACTTAGGTCTCCCTTTTCTCTTTTTTTTTTTTTTTTTCCTTCACTGGAAATTCCATGTGCCTTTTGGAGACCTTTGCCTTATTCTCACTTATCCCTTTCATGAAATTATCTTTGAATTGTGAGTCATTTCCACTGATTATAGATGTGGCCCAATCACAGCCGATAGGGAAGAACTGTGCAATTCAGCTGAGGTAATATTCTAGATCATAATATGCTATGTAACCACCTACCTCTTAGCCAAATTGACCTGGTGTAAATCCTACTCATTGGCGATCATCACTCTTGGTTCCTTGCCAACATTTTTCACTTGGATTTCTATTCAACATGAACCTGTCAATTTTCATGCGAAATGAAATAGCTGGTTGTATTAAAGGAGTAGCAAAAGAGGTCCTTGGAGAGTTTAGAAGGAAAGTGTAACCATTTGAAGAAACTTGTTGGTAGAATAATGAAGTTCAAACAGCTATTGTTGGCAAAAAAGACTAGGACATGGAAAATTTAGAAGGGTAGAAAGTTCTAAAAAAAGAAGTAAAGAAATTTGTAAGCGAGGCTAAAATAAAAGGCATATGATAACCTGCATTATCAATTGTGTACTAGGGATGGTGAGATGGATGTATATGAACTTGCTAGAGTGAGGAATAAGAAACATAGAGAAATAAACCATATTAGATGCATTAAGAGTGAGGGTCAATTCATAGAATTGGAATTGGCCTTGGAATTCCAATTTTGTAGATTTTTTTTTGGATAGTTACCAATTTTGTAGAATTGAAAACTGCAGAATTCAACCATTTGGATTCAAAAATCTCAATTCCATTGTTTGGATGTACAAATATTCAAAAATCTTAATCAACTCCATTTTGTTTGCTCTTTGCCTGATGGATGGTCTTGAGATTCAATGACCTATCACCAAGGACTCCCAAGTCGTGCGAGTTGGGCATTGAAGGCTTGAAGCTTTGCATTTGCCTTGCTTAGACTTTTGTATGGCCTTTAGTTCCCCGATAATTGTTGCAAAGAAATTATGTCCACTATAGTCGGGATTTTAATGCAATTTACCCCCTATGACGATCACTCGGGGAAAGAAAATAGTTTTTTTTTTCTTTATTTTTTAAACTCTTTTCATAAGCTAATATGAGCTAGATTTTCCGTTTAGGGGCATTTTGGTCAATTAATAAAATAAAAAGAGCATTTTGGGTACTCTGTGTTAAAAAAACTCCTCATAGTTGCTTAAGGGAGGAGGGCATTTTAGTCATTTGAATAGAACTAAAGCATAGCAATGTGAGCTAATTTTTCCACTCGGGCATTTTGGTCAATTAATAACATAACAAAAGACATTTTGGATACTTTGTGTGTTAAAAAAAACTCCTCACAATTGCTTGAGGGAGGAGGGAAATTTAGTCATTTGAGAATAGACCTGAAGAATCAACAAGGGTATTTTGGTCACACGCTGTTTTGTAAAAAGGAATTGGAAATAACAGCCCATGGGTTGTTATTTCAATTCCATTGATTTGGGGCTTCAATTCGGCATTATAATTCTGTGGGGATTTGATCTAAATCCATTTCTGTAATTTAAAATAGATCCTAGATGACGGAAATGGATTTGGGTACCCCAATTCCATTTCCACTCTTCCAATGCTCTAAATCCAAATGCATCCTTAGTGAAAACAAGGAGATTAAAGAAACCTAGAGGAATTATTTCAATTTTTTTTAATGGGGATCATATAGGGAATGTCGGTTTAGGAGGAATCAATAGCCTTGGTGAGATTGGAGATCATAGGCTTAGATTGTCTAAAGTTAAAAAAGCATTGAGAAAGATGAAGACAAGGGGAAGGCATTATGATCAGATGGTATCCTAACTGAGGTTCGGAATAACATGGGAGATAGTAGCTTGCAATGGTTAACTAGGTTATTCGACAAGATCATTAGAACTAAGAAAATGCTGGAAGAATGGAAGAAAAGCATTGGGTGCCAATTTACAAGGACAACAACAACAACAACAAACAGCCTTATCCCCACTATTTGAGGTTGCTATACGAATCTTGTTCCACCATTCCACTCTATTTAGGGCCATATCTGCTGTTAAATTACAAGCTGCCATGTCTCTCCTTACTACAACTCAGGTCAATTTTGGCTTTACTCTAGTCCTTCTAGCACCTTCAACTTGCATCGTCCTACTCCTCACTGGCGCACTAATTGGTCTTTGTTGCATACGACCAAACCATCTCAATCGACTTTCCCTCATTTTCTCACCTATTGGTGCTACACCTAAGTTCCTACAAATGGATTCATTCCTAATTCTATCCTTACTAGTCTTGCCACTCATCCATCTCAACATCCTCTTTTCAGCCACACTCATTTTACATACGTGTTGTTTGTCACACAACACTCTAGAAGCACCTCTCCACTTCAACCATCCCGCTCTAATTCTATAAGCAACATCATCTACAATATCTCCCTCCTTGTGGATAATTGAACCAAGATAATGAAATGGTCACTCCGGGGTATGTCTTGATTATCAACTACTCCCTCATTTATACTCCTATTTTTGCTAAAATTGCACATCATATATTTTGTTTTAGTCTGGCTTATCTTAAAACCATTTGATTCTAAAACACCCTCCATTGTTTTAAATTGGCATTTAAACTCCAGAAGTCTCATCAATCAACACAACGTCATCATCAAACAACATACACCATGGCTACTCCTCCTATGTACGCTTAGTCAACTCATCCATAACTAAGGAAAAAAAATACAGACTCAACGCTGACCTTTAGTGCATGCCTACCGTGATCACAAACTCCCTTGTCTCTCCCCCGATTGTCCTAACACTAGTTAGTGTTCCATCATACTATCCACAAGGCTTACTGGCCTAAATCTTTAAAGCATTCAGCACCTTTCTTCTTTGGGATTAATGATATAAACATCAAGTTGCTACCATGATCCAGAAGCTATGATCATTAACATCTTGAATTCATTTATAACATCAGCTTCCACCGATTCCTAGTTTTCCTTGTTAAAAGCTAGGGAGAAGCCATTAGGGCCCGGGGTTTTGTCCCCTTCCAGATCCCCACTACCCTCTTTACGTCATCGTTCTCTTTAACTACTCTCTACACTACTAAGAAATTCTATTGAACTACCCTAGCATTCCTTATATAATTTGCTGAAGAAATCTAGTGCCTGATAGTTAATGACTGCAATTCCACTAGCTACTCTCCCACTCTAAGCATCAAAATGAAATTCATATTCCTTTTATAGTTCACTAATCTGGAAGAAGTTAGTGTTGCCATCCCCCTCCTTCACTTACTGAACTCTTGAGAGCTGCTTTTATTTTATTTCGTCTATCTCCAAAACCTTCTCAAGATATATCTTTAGCCTTTCCCTTTCACCCATTTACCAAGCTTCTAGTTTGTACAATTGGGAGGGAGATCTCAGTTATATGAATATGTCTCTTGGGTGCCACAAGACCTGTAATACCCCAAAACAGTGAGAGGTATTTTTAGAAAAAAAAAACCAAATAAAATTAAAACAGCCGAAGAGGGTTTTGCCTCAGTCAAACAAATAGTGAGAGAGGGAGAGAAAGAGAAAAATGTGAAAAAAAAAACCTAGGCTAAGAAGGGGGAAAACAAAGAGGAAAAGAAGAGATTGGAGATTCAAGCTTGTGGAGTTTTAAGAAAGCCTTCTTGTATAAGAAACTGTAAGTGGTCATCTATTCTTCATATTTCTGGTTAGAGTTTTCCATTTATAGTTATTATTTTTACTCTACAATGTTTAAATTGTTTCTATCTTAATTAAAAGTAAAGATGAAACATTTTATTATAGTTCTAAACCTATTTTCATGCCTATATAGGTAAATGAAATGATTTATTTGCATCTCCACATTTAATAGGGTTTGTTTGACATAGGATTTAAGTGTATGCATGGAATAAATTATGGTTTCCCAAAAATTATAAAATAAAACTAGTGTTTTATTTTGTTAAGGCTTTAACTATATTGCATGATTTTGCTTTTGTTGTGAATGAACAGAGAAGGGTTTAGAGTGTAGAAGAGGGTATACCAAGTTAGGTTTAAAAATAAGATGTTTAGGGGTTCTCATGCTCGAATAGAGAATGTCACGCTAGTTGTAACTCCAAAGGCAATGACATGTTTCTTAGGAGAAGCTAAGAGGTTAGCCCACAAGGAGACGCCAAAGGGTCAGCCCGAGAAATAATTTGGGGTGGGAAAATGGGTAACCACAATCAAATGTCATAGCTAAAGGGGTTAGGTCTTTATGCTTAAGAAATTAGTTATAATATTTAGTAGTGGATTAAATATTTGTCATTTATTCTCTATTGCATAATATAAAGTTATTCATTTACTTATTTACATGCTTCTATCTTAGAAATGCACAAATTACTTTTATATTGAATAGCGTATGTTGGTTGGAATGATTTCAAGATGTATGCACACTATTAAGAGAAAGAGACATTAAAATTTGTATTGTATTGTTGATGATAGTTGACACTTTTGTAATGCATAGCATTGCATGACATAAATTTATGTATGCTTTTGATCGAACATAAAGAGAAATGGTCGTTTCCCTATAAAGAGCATAAAAAGAAAAAGAAAAAAAAGAATGGTGTAGGTGAAATTGTATTACATGCATTTACCATTATTTGTGATTTTATATTGATATGATTCACAATATTTATTTAGACGATATGAATTGTTTTTCTGCTACATGACTTTACTTGTTATAGTATCGACTTGGGGTGCTTAATCAAAATCGTGAGTTAGCGCTTGGTGAGAAGCTACCTTGTGCTGAATACCCAATATTAGGACTGGTGATTCAACCATTTAGTGTAAATATCCAAGGGTTAGGACTGTCTCCCGTCTACCCTGTATCAGTACCTATAGTTGTGAGACTAGCACAATTAATGACCGATACTTTACACAGTGCATCCATTGCATATCATTTCTAGACACGAACATTATAAATCTTTACCAAATATATTTTATTGGATTAATTGAATATTATTTCATTATCTTATTTTTCCTTACTATAAACTTGTTGAAGATTGGATTAACTTGTTGGGCTTTTTTCAAGCTCACCCCACCATTTCCTCTCCGCAGATTGTGAGTCATTTTCTCATCACGTGGAACAGAATCCTGCGATTTGAGAGCTCACGTATACAGCTAGGTTCGCGGGTAGATATGGTATTTTGTAGTCTAGTTGTAGACAGACTAGAGTTTTGCCTTGTATAGTTTTGGCTTTATTTATATCCCCCCTGTGGGATAGGGATAAATGATATTTTGTACTGAACTACAGTTTATATATAAATGATATCATTTTGGTTTAGTTTATGTTCATGGATACTATTCTATAGTTTAAATCATGTTGTAATGGACTCGGGAAGTCTTCCCAATGGGCCCAATTGCACAGCTACATTGCCATATGTTACATTTTCTTTGCAGGTGTCATGTGATTTGAAGTCTAACACCTCGGGATCCGGTGCCTTGGTGAGGTATGGGTTTTAGGGTGTTACAAGATCAGTTGATAACTGTAAGATATACTATTTTCACCTATTGCATGAATGTGCATGAATGAAGATATTAGAGATATGGAGGATGATATCTCAACTTTGCAATTTTCTTGTTCTGATTTTGTTTCACCATTTGAATTTTCCATTTGCAGGTCCACAATAAAAAGGTACAATAATCATTATATCTCAACGACCACTCCACTTAATTTCTACAAATTTATTTTTGAAACTTGTCCCAAGTCCAAAAGGATGAAAGATGAAAATAACCTATATAAGGGTATTTCCTTCTTGTTGAGCTATTCCCAAAACAGGTCAGCAAGAATCTTAATTCTATGGGAAAACTTGACTCATTAAAACGAATACATATAACTTATGTTAAGGATAGTTAAAAACCCTCAAAGCACCATCATCATCAGTTCTTTTCAAACACCAGAACACATATTTCAGAAAATTAATGTTATTACTGGAATTGATGGGAATAAAACCACAATCAATAATTCAACAAGTACCCCTGCAAATATTTGGTAACTATGATGCAGATAACAATGGGATTTTTGTGATCAATAAGACACAAATTTTTGCTTCATGTTATGATGATGTTCTGGACCTAGCATAGATTTACTCTAAAAGTTTGATCAGTATCAAGAAGCAGTTCAAAACTTATCATAATTCAAAGAAGGAGAACGTTAAAAGTTCCCTTCTTATGCAATAACTTCACCCAAATCACCAATTGAAAAATGTGTAACATCCCAACCTACTATAAACTAATAGTGCAAAAAGAGGTAGAATGCGAAAGTTTCAAATTCATTGAATTCTTGAATTGTCTTCAACTATGGACAGTGTTAAAAAACACAACAATCACCCAACTAAATCAACTCAAAAACAGAACCTTTGTTTACCTTGGAGCCTCACATGGTGAATGATACCAGAGGTGTAGTTCAAAAGGCCCTCGAACGGATACAATTGACTGTACACATTCGACATCCCTCTTTTGACAAATGGATATTTCCCACTTTCTGTTCCATACCAAACCTCGCTGGCGACCGTCGAAGGATCAAGCGGTGTCACCTTGGGACCAATCTGAGCATCCCCTACACAAATTACACCCAACCCATCTCAACAAATCTGTGTATTAACACAAGATTAATGAGGAAGTGAACAACAGAGACCACTCCCCTCCAAAGAAAAAAAAAAGTTAGATAGTTACCAGTGACCCAAGAAACCCACATTGAAGTTGGTGTAGAAATGGCAAGAGCGATCTGATCTGGGAAAATTGAGGGAGCCTTCTTGGCCAACCTGGGGTGATTCATGGGTAAGTCATCGCTTCCTTGACGCAACGATGGATCGAATCGACGAGTTACAGGTCTAAATGGTCCTTCCAGAGTGGTTGGGATGTGCTTCCCAATTACCCCCATGTCTATCAAGACCAGAAACATGATCAAAGTTGGCCATAATTTGCAGTCCTCCATAAATCTTAAAATTTTCAACTGTTGCTGTTGTTGTTGAAGATGGTGACGATGATGATCTCAATGAAGCTTGAAGATAATCAAAATGAGTTGGGTTGATTGAAGACAAAAAGTGAGCCCTTCTGACTTGCTTCTTTAGGAGTACTGAGTTGGAATTTAATATCCTAATCCTATGCGTAGAGATTCCGCATTTTAGAGTTCATTTGGCGGCGGCTACGGCAAGTTTTTAGGGGGAATGTGATATGATGGTTCAGGTGGGCATTGAAGATGATGCTCTGTAGGTCTGATACAGAACGGTCCCTCTGAGTAGAGTAACAGTTGAACAGTGGGCCCAGTACTTCGACAGGAACCTTGGTTGTTTATTACTTGATTTGGTTGGTATTAGGGGTAAACTGAACCAGAACCGGGTCATCTCAAAACCAAAGTGAGGATCCAATAAATCAACCTGTACCCAATTCAAAAGGAAGAAGCTATCAAGATTCTAACTCAAAACCGATAATGGTCGGATCAGGTGAATGACCCAAAACCACGATGAGGTCTACTAGCATTGGATCAACCGAATGTTGATTTCAACCAGAAACCAGTATGGTCTGAACCCAAAACTGGTAAAGCCGGTTGTGCCAGTACAGTTGCTGGGTTGACTCGCCCCAAGGAATCCCATGCCCGAATGTTTAGACCAAAAACCAGTATGGCTGAACCCAAAACTGGTAAAACCGGTTGAGCCAGTGCAGTAATTGGGTTGACTTAATCCAAAGCAGTCCCTTGCCCACATGGTTTAATATTGTAAGAAGTGATCAAAACCAATCAAACTTCAGTGTTTCTATACTAGACTGGACCGGCTGGTCAAATTAGGTTTGACCCAAATCAGCCCATTGCCGACATGGTTTAACATGAATTGGACCTTAATAAGAATCAATCAAAACCGGGGTTTTATGATAAAACTAATCAAAGGTAAGTGTTTCGATACTAGACTAGACCGGCAGGTCAAAATGGATTGGACCCAAATGGCCCCTTACCTATTTGGTTTAACATAAATTTGGATTTTTATATGACCTGATCAAAACCGGGTTTTATGGTAAAACCAAACAAAAAAGGGAATGGTGATGTTTGACCTTGTTAATAGATGAGATCAAGTTTCAAGCTTTTCTTTAAATACTAAAATACCATCTCAGGGCTCTCGAGGCATAATGGTGATGTTTGGCATTGTTTTAAGGGAGATGGGAGCTTTATCAAAAATAAATAAAGGGAGATGGGAACTGCTCTAGTGTGGACCGGAAAAATGAGAATGTTAAATATGATACGTGCCCGACATGTTAAAAAATAAAAAAGGGAAAGGGATCTTGGGAAATATACAACGGTCGGACACCAACCGCTTCAAATTTAAAAAAAAAATAAAAATTTCAACGTCAGCTTCCTTGGATCAATCCAAAATCTAGAATCCTAGCCATTTTTCCGGGCAAGGGTAATAATTGAAAGACATTTTTAATTTTGTTAAAAATTAGACAATTTCTCTATTCCTTGTACTCTAATATTAATAATTATTTTTGAGGAAATATCAAGAAAGCCCTTCACTCAGATAATCATATAAAAATTAGGTCAATTTATATAATTTTTACCCATAAAATACAAGAACCTATTTGTTACCACCTTCATACATCTTTTAGGTCGTTGGGGGCATGCCAAACAACAAAATCATACCTAAGATAATTACTTAATATAATAGAAACACCTTTCAAAGCTTCTTACCCTCTTATTATAGTTTTCTAAAAAATGTAAATGACAAACATAACTCTCTCTCTCTCTCTCTCTCTCTCTCTCTCTCTCTCTCTATATATATATATATATATATATATATATATATATA
>JAOXJP010089011.1:0-14741 GCA_025762735.1 Platanus orientalis | reverse complement strand
CATTTGTAGATTATTGTTATCTCATACATTAATAATATCTATAAAATCTATTATCTATTAAATTTTTTTAAGAAAATCCAACCAAATTCCACTATTTAGATTAAAACAATTTATGCATATACATTAAAACAGTTACTAACACCATCAACATTTTGTTTGAATTTGATGTTATGATATTGAACTGAGTTCTATTGGATTCTATAGTACATAAATTAGTCAACTCAAAACATTAAAAGAGTTGTTGGAATTATAATACTTACATAAGCTTTAGAAGCTAAACCTAGAAAACAAAACAACTTTCTTATAAACTCATAGTATTCAAAATTATTTAATGAATGTTTACCATCTCAAATAAATTTGAGCCATATAATTTGGTAGCTCATCAAACTTTGTATATTTCATTAATTTCATTTTTTTTTTTTTTTGGTATTTCATATGCCATTAAGGAAAATATATCACATATTGAAAACCTTAATTACACGTGACCCAATTACACACACACAATAAACAATAAAATAAATGAAAAAAAAACACATACACACACACACACAAGAACACAATAGGTTTACATGGTTCTACTCAAGTCTATTAGGAAAATAGATAAGGATAATGTTAGGATTTGGTTTGACTAGATTTTATTTGGTATGATTTCATTAGATAGGATTTGATGTGATTAGATTATATTGGATCAACTTTTTTCATTTTATTTATCTACGTTAAAGCTCTTATTAGAGGCATTGTAATTAGAGTAAAAATTATCAATAAAGATAATTTCCTTTAATTCTCTTTTCAAAGTAGTTAGACCAAACCTAAATTACCTTGTCACCCTCTTTTCAATTAACATTCCTTGGTAGGTGTCATCCCTTGCCACCTGTCAAGCTCTAATCATTCTTTTAATTTCTACATTTATCATTTTAATTATTTATTTAAAACTCTTGATATAAGCATTGTAATTTGGGGTGATATTATCAATAAATATAAATTTTCTTTAAGTTTCTTCATGGTATCAAAGTGGTTCTATCAGACCTAACTCATCTAATCACCCACTTTAGCTAGCCATTCTCTAGTGGGTGGCATCCCTTGTCACCCATTAGACAATCTTTCCTTCATTTTAGTCTTGGCCTATAATTTTTTAATGCTAATTTAATGCCCATAGTTTTCAATAATGTTAGAAACGGTTTTGAAACATGACTTTTAGTTATCTTTAAGCCAAAATAAAAGTGGGACCCACAAAAAATTTGAGGCAGGTCTACATGGGTTTTTGTTCACTTCAATGAGGAGAATAACTCCGTATGATTGGTTGCTCAAAACCGTTAATGGATGAATGACAAATTGTCTTCAAAAGTGCCCAGTTGAACACTACTTAAAAGGGTGTAAAACTTGAATAGTTCATCATTGGTTAGCCCATAAAAGTTTGGAGGTTTATATACATTAACCTTGGACATAAACTTGGGCCCCAAGAGGCACCACAATTTTGTAAAAGGAGGAGGACCTAGTCAAGATGGGCTAAGTCCAAACACACACTTGCACACTGCACCGAATCGAGCCAAGTTGGGTGTGGGCGGTCTATGTGAAAAATAATTTATTATTATTATTTTTCGCTTCTCCCCAAATGTAACTATGGGTGTGTTTATTTAGTCACGCATTTTACTCTTTTACCCTCATGGCTATTCCGAATTGAACAGACATAATGAGTCCATTCAATTACTATTTTACCCTCATGTCTATTCCAAACAGACATTGATGTGTCTACTTGTTCACATCCTTTTACACTCATGTCTGTTTCAAATAGTCATAAGTTAGAAAAATATGTGTCTCTATGACTATTCTGAATAGTCATGAATGGTCTATAAATATTTTATCCCTCCTTCGTTTCATGCATCCGAAATATCAAGCATCAAAAGAGAGAAAAAAAAATATAGTTTGGTTTGCCAGGCACATAGACTGCAATGCTTCTTCTGTGTGTATTTGATCATATATTGTGGGAGGTAAACATCCGAGAAGTTCATAAGCACCACTATGAAAGGCGAAACTTAAGGAGATAGTGTCAAACACTAGCCTTGATCAATTAAAATTTCTGATTTTCAAATCATCTGGTTTGTACGTCATTTCCATTTAAATTTTTTTTAGTTATATGAAATAAATATTTATTGTTTACAAAATCACATATCAATCTTTATAGAATAACAAATAATCCTTGTATTAACTTTTAAAGATCTAACTTTCCAAATCACTATTGTCATAAGTATCATAGTTTATCCATTAAAAATATCAAACCTTCAGTCTTTCGCTATTGCACTTCATCAAAAAGCATCCTCTACATCTAATTACTAAATAATCCACCATTTCAATCATCTTCCCAAACTCTACTACTAATCTTGTAGAAGTTTTCGTTAAGACTAATATTGTACAATTTAATTTGCATCATATTCTTCATCTCTCATAGAATTTTAAAATTTGAAACCCTCTCACTTTTACTTATTTTTTTCATGATCATATGAAAGAAAAGATACTACTTTAATATATATATATATATATATATATATATATATGCTCAACTATGAACCCAACTCATTAGTAGTTTAGTTTTGTTTATTCCTTGGAGCTAGAGTCCATTGAGGCCTATTTCATTAACCATGTGAGTCATTTATCAGCCCAAGAGGTTTAATACATTAAGTCTGTAAATACCTTTTTTCTTGGCCCAAAAAGCAACTTGCACTCTTCTATATGACCACATTTATCTCATTCACTTAAGCATCATAAATTCTACATCATTGTGACTCAATATCTATCAACAAAAATTTACAAATGCATCAATAACATTAAGCATTGATACATATTGCAATGTGGATCTAGTAACCATCTTAAAGTTCAAACACCTGAAGAAAAAAAAAATCTCATACATTTGAGGGGGTTTATTATGAAAATAAATATATGATCAATATTTGATTAGATTGTATTTGATGTAGGATCATTTTATTATATTAGATTAGAATTAGTTTTAACCTTTACCATTGTCTTGATATTGTAATTATGGTGAAATTATTTATAATGAGAATCTTCTTTAATTTTCTTCAAAGTTCTCACTTAAAACCTAAGCCCTTTAACCCACATTCTCTTACTCTCTCAATCTTCTAAAGAACCCTTTTTGTGAAAGGGGAAAAAATCCCTATTAGTTATAACAATTCTTTATATAGTGTTCTCCCACAAGAAATTCAAAATGGAAATTCAAATTTCATCTATTAGATCACATAATAGGTTCTTATGGCTATAAACATAAGATGTATTAGGACTTCACCATGGCAAGCTTACAATCACCTTAAAGATTATCAATCATCATCTTTGTACTATACCTACAAAAAATATAATTTCACACCTCCTAAACATGAGGTACCCCTACTCACTTATGATGAACCACCAAACTTCAATATCTTGAAAGATTGGTCAAGCCCAAGAAATGTCAAGATTTTTTAAATGTAGCCGGCTTTGTTAACATGTCTGCTACATCATTATTTATAAAAGTTTTTCAAATATATCTAACCATCTAATGGTAATTGTCATATCTTATGATACTTGAATATGTGCTTAATCCTAGCCTGATGAAATTAATTCTTTACTAAATGAATAACACTTAGTTGTTATATTACAATTCAATTTCCTTTTGATTTAATCCTAGCTCTCTTATTAACCTAGCCATCCATAAAACCTTCTTGGCTTTATTAATATCTGACTTACACTCCATCTCAATTGTGAATAAACCAATTGTCCATTGAAGCAAAACTTTCTAAAAAAATTAGGCCTGCTTGCATGACTAAATAAATACATTATTATAAAACTCATTTCGTCTATGCCATCCACATAATCTACATCAAAATAACCTACATTTAAACTACTATGTTTGTCAAACAGATTACCAAGATTTGTTTTACCTTAAAATATATTAGTATCCATTGAACTTCATGTCAATACACTTCTCTTGTATTACTTATGTATTTAGTTGATCACACTAAGTTCCATGAAAAGCATCTAACCTACTACACACTAGTGTACATAATGCTCCCAAGGGCATTAGAATATGACAATAAGGATATATCACCTACTTCATTGTCTATAGTATGGCACAACTCCGTAGATAACTTAAAGTGATTTGTGAGTGAAATATTTATTGGTTTTGCAATTATCATATTGAACCACTCTAACACTCTCATATATCTCTTTTGAGTTACCTACAATTTACTTGTATACTTATTCCTAGAATCTCTAACCTAAGGATCCATTTTGAAATACTTAAATTCTTAATCTCAAACTTTGTATTTAACTTAGACTTTAAATTATTAATATCATGTGTGTTCTTGGCAATAAAAAACATGTTATTAACATAAACTAAAATAATAGAAGAACCATCATCAAGACAGCTTTGCATGTAGCCAATCCAACACCATAAGGGAATCAAAGTGATTTTACCATTGCATAGTACATTGTTTAATACCATAAATCAATCTCTTCTGCACATTGTAACACCAAGTTTCGTTATTCTCAAGGAACTTGAAACTCAAAGTGTTCAAATTACCCAATCTTTAGAGGGTTAGTTATTTTATGTGGGAAATGATCACTCCAAATCTCTTGAAAGAGACTTATTAATTATAGCTTTTAGGAAGCCAACATCTAATTTCTCAACTTTTTTCTCGACTTATATAAAGTAAGAATGCATAGAAAATATATGAAGCTTAATTAAATATGGCAAAATATACAATAATGTATGATATTCTCTTCTCTTCTCTTTACAATTCTTCTTAACTTAACAACCTTAGCAATAGTTTTGAATCCTTGAGCATATGTCTTCTCCATTGTACTTTGTAGAGGTAATTTGAACATACTTGAAACTAGAGATGATTGACATGAACTTGAAGTAGCCTTGAGGAAGAAGATGAAATGTGAGAGAGAAAGAGAGTGAGCTCTAAATATGTGGGAGTATGCCAAAACGTGAGCAAAAAGCTTGAATGCCCAAAAAAGCTTAGTGGTTGTGTAGAAATATAGGTTTATATATATATATCTGCAACTTGATTTCTTTTAAGATTTTGTTGCAAGTTTAATGCCCTTGTTTGTAGCTTGTACTTATTGTCATAGTTGAAGACCAACTAATGTAACAACACTTGATTGGTTGTTGAAGAGACTTTGCATGCACACACAATTCCATAATAGTGTAAGATTACAACTTAACTCCATCTCATCCCTTAATATGTGTGATTTTGTAGATATAATGAAGTTCTATATGCAATAGTTTTCTTATTGGGTATGAATCTTGCACATATTTTGAAACCTATATAGATTGGTGAGTCCTATATGAGTGATGAAAGATTGATTTTAATTCTAGAGGGGGGTGAATAGGATTTATAAAAATTCCTTTTATTAATCCTCACTTAAAATTCCAATTTTAGATATTCTTGAAATTTAATGCACATAAAGATATAGTTCAACTATTTTAATTACAAGTGCAATGCAATGGAAAATCTTAATTTTAATCTTTCAATTAATTTAAGCTCCTAATTAATTGCAAATATGAAAGATCATATGGAGGATGCAATACATGTCATGTAAAGATAGAGAAAAGAGACAATTCACACTACAAGCAAACACATAACACAATATTTAGAGGGGTTCGGCACTCGAGCCTATATCCATTTCAAAGTTCACTATCAAGCTACTAAATTTTATTTAAATTGAATTGCATTACAATTAAAGTTTAAATTCTAAAACCTACTACTTATAAAGGTAAGCTCTACTCCCGGTGTCTCCAGCATGAGCTATGTTAATTCCTGGTGTCTCCTATAGGAATTGTCTATACCCAGTGTCTCAGGTGGGTATAGTCTACACTCGATGTCTCTAGCGGGTGTGGTCTACATCCAGTATCTCCAGTGGGTGCTTAAAGTCTCAAAACAAGTTTGAAATCAATACAAATTATCTCACAAAGGTTGATGTATTGCTTGTTGCACTTGATGGTGGTTGCTCTTTTGTTGAGCTAGTGTGCAATGGGTTCCACCAAGCTTCCAAGAGTGTCTCTTTTCTTTTTAGAGCTTCTGAGTAAACCCTTCTCCTTGCTTCCCTCTTCTTGTCCTCCAAATATAGAGTGCTAGGGAAGCACTTTAAAGCTCTTTGATCTTCAATGAATGCTTATAAGAGTAAGCCTTTGGTAGTTGGAAGGAGTAAATGCCTTAACTTCTTCAAATCTCTCTTCTCTTTGGTATTTAATATATTCTTTTATGTTAAAGTGCTCATTTGAGTATCTCTTATACTTATAGGGGATGAGTATAGTCGTGCACTCTTGGTATGACATCTCTCCCAATAGTCAAAAAATTGTAGGCATTGAATCTTATATTTTTTTTGAATTTATGTGATGTTAGATCAATCTAACATCCCCGAATTGATCCGGTGTCTCAATCAGGGACACTTGAGACTTGACGGATTGATCAGCTATGTGCCGATTGATTCGACACCATCCAGATTGATCTGGTTCCCTTATTTTTTTGCCATTTTGCTTTGATCTTACTCCCAAACACTTGGGAATCTATGTAGGTAGAATGGGTTAGTCCATCAGGCCATATAAAAGTTTTTGTTCATTTTAGCCTATGTCTATCATAATGTATACCTTTACAAACCTTTGTTGAGCTTGATGAAGTTTGAGTCTTCAAGTCTTAAACCTTGACAATTTGGGATTATGAACATGACTCACTTATGCAATATGCTCATGCCATGCCTAATCTACCACTCCATGTATTTTTTCAATCTATGAAATTGACAATTTACATTAACAAGTAAGACTTTTTCCATTCACTTTTTGGGTATTTTTTGAGTTTAAAGTAACTACGATAGTGATTCTTCGGGATTTGCACTACCTAAAATAGAAAATTTATGATTTTGGTTACGTCCATTACAATGTTCTTGTCTTCATGAAGCACTATTCATCATTCGCAAAGGGAGTCCTTTGCGGTGTGTGAACCTTACATTATTGAGAACCACACACCATCAAGATGCACTGTTCATCCATTGCGAGCTAACCTTCTTTCACGATATCTTGATTTTGACCCCTGTTTGGCGAAACACTCTTCATTCTTTGTGATTAGGGTAAATTTGTTATTTTACAAATTTCCTCATACCAACACACATAAAAAAAAAAAAAATTACCTTATACCCTCTAGCTCACCATTAGGAACGCTATTTTTACACCAAATATTTTAACTCTAGTTCAAATACTGCAATCATAGTAACATCTGATATGGACATGTGTCTCACCACCGAAAAACAAATCTCATTAAATTCATTCCCCTCATCCTAATTTTAGCATTTAACTACAAATTAAGCCTCACCCTCTAATATTTCTTCTTTATTCTTTTACATCCATTAGTACCCACTCACCTTGCCAAGTATTCTTGTCATGAAATGATTACCTCTCTTCCATCATAGCAGCCATCCATTTATCAATATCGTTGGAAATGATATCACCCTAGAAATCATACATTTCCACTACTAACAACCAATGAAAAAGAGAAGGTGTCTTCTAAACCATATTGAGTAGTGCCTTGTGAGTAGGACCTTTAGCAAAACTGTATTGGTCCTATATTGCTCATGACTAGAACTAAGTGCTTCCTCGTGAAGAGAATTTTGGCATATCATGCTCATTGTGATTTAGATTTTTCTCACCTAGCTCCACTTAGACTAAATTTTTACCTAAATGAACATTGTCTTCTAATTTATCTTGTCCCTATTTGCGTTAAGCATGTAATCTTTATCAAACACTACATACTTATTGATAAAGACCTTATGTACATGTGTAGTTGGATCTAAAAGCTTACAGCTTTTATTCATTTCTCATATCCAACAATAATACAATTATTACATTTAAAGTTCAATTTTGAATGTTGCTTACTTTGTATTTGCACATATGTTGGACAACTATAAACCCCTAAAAAGGAATAGTTAACTATCTACCTTATTTATATCTCTTCAAGCATTGAAATCAATAATCGTAGATGGTTGACTTATTAACGATAGATTTAATCATACTTTTAGACTCGGCCCATCAAATATTCGGTAATGTTGCCTTTAATATACCTTGTTTCTCTAAAAGAGTCTTGTACATGCATTTAACCACATCATTCAGTTGTTCCCCACCTAGTTTATTAGGATGCCACATAATACCTTCACCCTTATAAAACTTAATGAAATCCTAATATATATATATATATATATATATAGTGTGTGTGTGTGTGTGTGTGTGTGTGTGTGTGATTAGGTATTTTACTAATTTTACGGTTTACTTTTCCAATTATTCTTCCTTCCACTGTTTAAATTTAAACTTTGAAACCATTTTCATAAAGTAGACCTAACATTTTTAGAGTGATCATCTCTAAAAGTAATTGTTGTATTTTTCAATGAAATCCTTATAGACCCTATACATCAGAGTGAACATACTTTAAACAATCTTGCTTAAATTTTGTCATGTCTTAAACTCGACCTTACATTTTTAACCATGCAATTAATTCTCATAAAAATCTAACTTATGTATTCTCACTTAAGAAATTTCCTCTTGGGAAGCTCCTACAAATTTATCACACATATTCCATAAACACATATGCCATAAGTGGTAATATTTGTACTTGAATCAATTGGTGTAATTACAGCTGCTCAACCTCTAACCATATTCTCTGTTCACCTATAGAAGTTTCCTTCCTTTTCTCTCTTTTAAAACAAATTTTTTCCTTTTTTTCCTTTTGGAACAATCATCACCCATTTAATCATTTTAAGAGTTCTACTTATTTCCATAAAAGTAAACCCATTGAAGTCTAATACACTCAAGGTAATCAATTTTTTTAATTTAGGAACATACCTCGCATTATGAATAGTTCTCACCATGCCATTATACATCTTAATTCTAACTAACCCTATTCTAGTAGTTTTATATACTGCATCATTGCCCATAAGAACAATTATGCTATAAGGTTGATAGATATTAAACCAATCCCAGTAAGCTTATATATATTAAGAACAACTAGAGCTTAAAATCCATTTCTTAACAAGACATACTATAAGACGTAGACTAATAATGCAAATCCATCACTATCTATTGCTACACTAGCCTAATATGAAAAAAATTCATTTTTATTTCTCTTTTCCCTAGATCCCCTTTTCATGGCATGAAGTCTCATTTCTTATTTTCTCGCTTCTTGTTATAGTAGCATTTAAATTTTCTACTATTCCCCCTTGATTTTGAATGAGAATTCTTCTTCTTAGATTCCCTTTCTTTTGTTATAATTTATCCTTACCCACAATCTCTTTTAGCTACTAATCTTTCACCATTTCTAGTAATCTTTCACTCTTTGTTGCCATAGATTGAAATTATTACTTTTGATGAACCTTTCCATTTCAAACTTCGTATTGATCCCTTCACTACCATTGTGTACTCACAAAATTCATGAAGTTAACTTGAATCACTAAGAATATTCAATCTCCTCCCATTTTGTTAGAAGAAAAAAAACTTATTGACATAGGATGTACTATGTAGCTTACTATCATACTATTATAGTTGATTGTCATGTGTTTCTAACTAACTACCATATAGTTCTATAACTACCACACAATTATATGTATTATATGTCGGCCGACCTACTATTGTACAATACTATGAGTTGATTTAATAGAAAAATATTTCTCCTTCTTGAACTATCCAATTTTACTCAAAATCCCTCCCAAACAATTGACCTCTCTTCTAAAAATATTGAACCAATTAACATTATATAAATTAAATCCCAATAACTCTACTTATAGAATAAATCAACCATTCAACTCACCAATCTTCTTTTAATTCTTCATAATCATGAAACTCTACTTTTATATTAGTTTCTTAGAAAAAATGTCTAAGTCACTCACACAATCAATAGTAAAATAAACAATGAAACAAAAGAAAAATACAAAGAACATAGTAATTTTCCATGGTTTGACACTATGGCCTACCTTCTTGTGGTGATATAATCTGGTCTTCACTAAACAAGAAACCAAGAAGATGTACAAGATAACCTGATCAAGATCTCACCTAAAATCCAAGCATTTTAATTAACATACACCCTTCTCCCTTACTCTCTTAAACCCATAAAGATCTCTTCCTAGAAAAGAAAAAGTAGGAAAAACCTAATTGGTTAAAATAATTCTTTATATAGAGTTGTTCCATAATCAATTCCCATCCCTATACAAACAATGAAAGATGACTTAAAAATTGAAATTCAAATCTCATCCTGGTGTGTCACTAGGATCCTATGGCTATAAACATGTCATAGATCTAACAAAGAGCAAGTCAAGGCACCTAATAGAACTCTTTTTCAATGTCTCTAAGGTTAAATCTAGTATAGGAAAAAAATGTTCTCATTTTAGTTTCTTTTTATAACTCACAAGATAAATGAAATATGACACTTGGGTGCAAAATTTATGTAATAATGAGATATGATAACTCACTTTGACTTGTAAATTGATAATATAACCAAAAATAGCTCCGATAGGAATCCCTATCAAGTAATAGCAGGCTAAGTTCACGTAAGCTACAATACTCTGCCACCCAGAACCAATAGCAACCCCTGTGAATAGGAAAAAAATGAAATATATGTCATTATCATTATATTTTTTAGGATAACTTTCCAAGAATTGAAAGGTTGCTTGTTGTTCTCAAATCACCATGTGAAAGAAATAATATTTTCATCTTGACACTATTGGATTAAATCAACAACTATTGGTTCTTAACACGCAAAACTTTTCCATTATTCATGTCTGTTATAGTGATGTCAACTTTGATTATCCTTTAATTACATAGAGGTCAAGAAGAAAGAAATTCACCTGAAAGCACTGGTTGAACACTATTTAGGAGTATGGAGCAAGCCAATAAAGGTGATAGATTACTAACTGCTTTGACCACCTCATGATTCTTTGTAAATATGTAAGCAAGTCCCCCCTTAAGACATAGAAAAAATATAAATAGAGCAAGCCCAATGGCTAATGATGTGAGCACAACGACCACGATCGAAAACTTTACAGCTTTGGAATTGCCTCTTCCGAGCTCATTTGACACCCGCACACTAGAAATTTTCCAACCCAAAAAAATCATATAGATTTATTAGTACAAAACAAAAGATAAAGAAATAAATACTAAATAAATTTTCAAATTGAGGAGCATTGTTATTTGAGAAATTATAAACAAGTTTCTAGTAGTTGTTTAAATATTTGAACTGTTAGTTATTATTTGAATTTAATGCAGACACTAAAAAGGTCATTACGTAGTGTTCATTCCATAATACGTGGTGTTGGGAATGTGGATGAGAAATAGACCTAAACTTTGGCTTTTTGCACAAAGTGGCTACTCAACACATTCGAACATGCATTTTCTTTCTAAACAACCCAAGTCACTATCATTGCAATAAATTAATTGCCCTAATATAAAGCTGACACTATAAATATGATTTTCTAAAATATTGATTTCATTTAATGATTAATCATTTTCATGAATTCATCAAATTTCTAGACAGGAAGTGAATAAAACCTATTTCGCAAAACATAGAGAGAAATTTTTAGAAAAGTGTTGACAACATTGTTGACCATTTACTAAGGAACCCACATGTTGACCTCATTTTGATTCACATCTAATCTTTATAGTAATAGTGGTTATGTGGTGAGAAAAAAATGCACTCCTTTTCCTTCCAAATTCAAAAAATTAGGAAACTAGCATAAATAAACCTCGACGTCTATATAGAAGAAAGACAAAAACTAAAGATTAAGAGTTTTTTTTTTATATCTTCTTTAGGATGACCCTAAAGGTTTTCAACCCTTGTTTTATATAAGTTTGGGAATTAAACCACGATTTAAAGGGCATATTGGGGTAAGATCCTAAAGCATCTCATTCTATAGTAACGGAAAAATTTTCCATTAAAGACTATATTAGAACTTGAAAACACTTTCCATTTTTTTTTCCGTAATGGTATATTTATATCAAATTAGAACTTCCACCAAATGCAATAATGCCCATTAGTAGATTATAATTGAATTCCTAAAGTTATAAATTGCAAAGTAAACCCTCTCTTGTAATTTAGTTTATTAATCAATCTTTTCACAATTAATATTTTATATAAGCCAAAATGATTGGATGGAAACATCATTGCCACCTCCCACTAGCTTATGCAATGCCTTAGACATGATCCTCTTTGAGTATTTGGACTCTCAAAACACTTTGAAGCCTTTTTATAAAATAATTTAGCAATACTCTTTTATCAAATGTCATGGAGGGCATTCGTATGCCTCACATGTAATTTTATGCAACCCAATGCATAATATGTGGCCCCCGATTAGGCATCATCCTTGTTAGCTACATGAAAGAATTTCTAAAACCTTGACAGTGATCATGTCCATAGAATACTTTAATCAATATAATTCATTGTGTACATATTACACAATCCCATGTTTGCCTAAGGTCCATTACCTTAGTAGTTGAAATTAGGAGTGGCAATTCGTGTTGGAGATTCGGGTTCGTGTCATGTCGAGACAAGGATATACCTAACCCAACCCATTTATTAATCATGTAAAAGCGGGTCAACCCGAAACATGTTTACAGTCAACCCTAACCTACTTATTTCGTGTTGGGTTCATGGTTTATGGGGTAATTCATGTTGGCAGGTCATATTCGTGTTGTGTCAAATTAAGGGTATACAACTATATGGATCAACCCAAACCGACCCATTTATTAATCATGTAAAAGTGGACCCTCTTTGACCCGAAACACATTTACAATCAACCCTAACCTGTTTATTTCATGTTGGGTTTGTGTCCAGTTCATGGGCCGTGTCAAACATTGCCACCCCTAGTTGAAATGACTATCCTACATAGTGTAGCCACATACATATCAAATCATATGTGAGTGTGACACCCAATCAACACCCATAGCTCATAACAATTTATGACATAAAGTATTGAAAATTTGTATCTGGTGTCACAGATCCAATATCACTATCATGGGCTCTCTACAATGATGCCTAAAGATCCTATATCATCATTGCATGTGACATAAACTAACATATCCATAAAATTATGCATGTGTAAAAGAAACAATGCATTATTATTTTTTGATAGCCAAACAATGCATTATTTAATAGTTAAACAATCACAATGTTAAATGGATTTTAAGGGCTTATCTATCTAACATTAACATCAAATGAACAACAATAATTAATGTTAATCACCAAATTCAGTTAGCAGTATATCCTTCCATATTAGAAAAGGGATTTTATATGTATATTGCAACTATCTTACAGCGGCCATGAGTAAAATCATAGAGCGGATAATGCATAAAAGCCTCAAATGGTATGTACCACATTCAATATGGGAAAACATTATGGGACTGTTCTACACACACAACAACAATATATATATATTGTCGTTAATCTGAAAAAGGAAGTAAGAGGCTCTACCGGGAAAGAAAGAAAAAGATCAAAAAGCGTTTATACCTTGCTGCAGCCAAGAAACCAAGACCTATCATCAATTCCCACCCAGTGATGTTGATGCTGCATGACATATTATATAAATAATATTATATGAAACATTTGGATGATAGAAAAGCTAATTATACCATATGTGCAAAAAAATTAAAAGGTTTTAAGGTTAGAAGTACCATATTGAGAGAGCATCAATGGCCACTTCAGCATTTTTCATGTGTCCTGTTAAAAGAATCAACACTGTGTTGTACCAAAGTTCGAGACTGTTGAAGTAAAACAATGTAAAAGAAACTTTTTAATTCCTTTTTTTTTATTTTTTATAAGAGGGTGAAGAGACATGTTAGTAATTCTATAAAAGAAGGGATATAATCCTTCTTCATGAAATTATTCAACTGCTTTCATGAAATCATCCAACTGTTAGCTGTAACCAAATTTTAAAGAGCCAAACTGACAACTAAACCAGCAAAATAGGTCTAACCATTCTGAAAAGAAATAAAAAGAGGAATGTAAAATATGTTGAATAAGAAAATCAAAATAAAATTGTGCATACAACCATTATTATTGAGAAAACAATGCAATAAACCTATTATGTGTCTATTAATGTACAAACATCATAACTAACTTGTCTTGACGAATTCTAATTTCAGTGGAAACAAGGAATCCAATAAAAATGTAGACTTTTTATCGTAGAGTAACTATTAACGGCTTATGATGAAAATTGATAATAGATATCAAAACCTACTTTTATTTTACATGAAGGAAAAAAGAGGATAATAGGTCAAGCGTAGGCCTTTGAACATCATGGTTCAGTCAAAAACCTGACTGCAAATGGTTGCCTAATCTAGTTAAAAACAAAATACCCTTAAGCAAAAAGATAAAAGAACTGTAGATCCTTTATATATATATATATATATATCTTCTGAACCTATTTTTGCTTGTGTGAGGATTTTCACACCAAGATCTTTTATAAAGCTCAAGGGTATTTTGTTTTCATATGAGATAGGGCTACATTAATCTTCTATATCTTTCTCTAAACCTACTAAAATGAGAGTTCTTGCTATCAATAAAAAGATAAAAGAACTGTAGATCCTTAATCCAAAGGATTATTAGATTGTCTGAAACTTTTGAAGTCAAATGTATTGTATGATTTTGATGTTCCATTTTTAAAGCCTTCAACCATATATTTGAATGGAGGCGGGATTTGGTAAGACCCCTAAAGTC
>JAOXJP010089000.1:0-14741 GCA_025762735.1 Platanus orientalis | reverse complement strand
ACCCCCTCTCTAGTCTCATCAATCAACACAACATCATCAGCAAATAGCATACACCATGGTACTTCCTCTTGTATGCGCCTAGTCAACTCATCCATAACTAAAGCAAAAAGGTATGGACTCAATGTTGACCCTTGGTGCAATCCTACTATGATCGCAAACTCACTTGTCTCTTCCTCAGTTGTCCTAACACTAGTTATCACTCCATCATACATATCCTTAACTATGTCAATATATCTACTTGGGACCCATTTTTTATCCAAAACCCACAAAATGATCTCTCTTAGTACTCTATCATATGCGTTTTCTAGGTTAATAAAGACCATGTGAAGATCTTTCTTCTTTTCTCTATACTTTTCCATTAATTGCCGAAGCAGGAAAATAGCTTCAGTTGTTGAAGAGAGGGATACAATTAAGGAAACATTTTTCCTTTGATAGATTTGATGATGAAACTACAAACACATGAGTTATTTCATATGATCTAGAGTTGGCAAACCTTCCTCTCATTTAATGAAATGGTCTTTCCTAGAGTCTCCAGGTTTCCATAAAAATTTCCTTTGCATTTTCTCAATTGCTTTTACCACCCTCAACAGTGCTTTGAACAAGGACAGGTAGTGTATGGGGAGGTTAGAAAAAGTTGATTTAATTAGAGCTATTTGACCCCCCAAGGATTTGTAGTTCTTTTTGAAAGAACTCAATCTCTTTAACATTTTTTCTATAACCAGAGACCAAAACTCGGTGGATCTTAGATTTCCTCCCAAAGGAAAACCAAGGTACTATAATGGCCAATTTTTCATTTCACATCCCAACAATTGAGCATAGGAGGCAAGTTTTTCCTTGAAGAGGTTTAGCCCCATGATTTTTCTCTTCTCATAGCCACCTTAAAGTTTATGATCCTCTTAAAACATCTCAAAATGATTATAAAGTCATTGATATAAGAGTCCCTAGCTCACAAAACAGAATAGTTTCATCAACAAATTGTAAGTGAGAGACTGAAGCATTATTTATACCAATCTTGAAACTTTTGATAAGATCCCTATGTTTATCTCCGCTGATCAATCTACTTAGGGTATCGACCACAATGGTGAAGAGGAAAGGCAACAATGGATCGCCTTGCTGGAGCCCTCACTTTTGCTGAAAAAACCTCTAGAGATGCCATTTAGAAGGATAGCATATAATGAACTGAAGATATGCACACATTGATCCATTTTCCTCCACCGAGGCTTGAAACCCTTTTGGTTCAAGACATGGTCTAGAAAATCCCAATTCACATAATCATATGTCTTTTCAAGATCCACTTTGCACATGATTCATTTTCTGCCATTTGATTTCATTTCCTCCACTCATTCATTTACAATAAAAATCTCATAAAAAATTGTCTTTCCTTTATGAATACCCCTTGAGATGTAGAGATTGTGTCTCCCATGACTTCCCTAATCCTCTAGGATGGGACTACTGCAATAATTTTGTTGACACTTCCAATTAGACTGATTGGTCTATAGTCCTTTTATCTGATAATTCATTCTTTCCTTGGGATTAGAGAATAAATGTTGAGTTCATATTCTTATTTATCACCCCGCTCTCAAAGAATTCATTAAAGAGAAGCATCAAATCATATTTTACCACATCCCAATAGTTTTTAAAGAAGTCAAGCTGCCTGGACCTGCCCATCCATTTCAAAATAGAACTATGAATTTCATCATCCTTGAATTGCCTCTCCAACTATTCAGCCTTTGCACTCAAGATGCTCCCCCACTATAAACCATCGACACTTCTACATGGGTTGGGGGGTGAAGCATACAAAGATTTACCTCTCAAAAAAAAATTTCTTTGGGATCCTCAATACTTCTTTCATGTGATCTGATCTTTAGATGTGTGTGATCTGATCTTTATATTTCCTAGAGTTTGTCATTCTATGGAAAAATTGGTGTTCTCATCCACCTCCGTAAACCACTTTACAACGTGATTTTTGTCTCCAAAAAATGTCTTCATAGTTTACTATAGTTTCAAAATCATTTTTCTTCTTTCACCATTCCTCCCACTCATTGCTATCGAAGTTAACGTGATTCTTCAATTCTATCCAATATCTCCAAGTCTAGTGAGATTTTTGCTTTGGATTCCTCATTGTTACCAAACACTTCTTTTTTCCAAACTTTTGAGTTTTGCTTTGATCCCTTGGAGCTTTTTCATGAATCCAAAACCATACCAACCCTCCACATGCAAGCTAAGCACCAATTGGATCTCATCATGAAATTGAGGATGAGAAAGCCACATGTCCCCAAAATGGAAAGGGGAATGGACCTCTTCTAAGAACAATTGGGTGGATTAAGATGGGTACATGATCAAAAGTCACTGTAGGGAAAACAAGTTGATTTGGATGGTCAAATGGGCTTCATAATCTGTGGAAATGGGGAATCTGTCCAGTCTACAACAAATGTGGTTAGCCTGCATGTTTGACCAAGAGAAATTAGCATTTGAAAGGGAAATATCAGTGAGGGCTCAGTCATAAATGAATTAATTAATTACTCTCTTTTATTTAGTTACTTTGCTCTCCCCCCCCCCCTCCCTCTTTTCATGTGAGAATCTAATCACTTCGAAATCACCCCCTAAGCACCAAGGACAATCCCATAAAGCAGAAATATCTGAAAGTTCCATCCAAAATTCTTCTCTATCTCTAGGATGTGAGGAGTCATAGACAGATGTTAGACACCATTCCAAACCATCACTCCTGTTCTTGAATTTTATGGATAGAGAATAAGCACCTAACAATGATTCAATATCATCTACCACTTCCTCATTCCAAATCGTCAGATGTCCCCCCAAAGCCCCAATAAAGGGCAACCCAGCCCATTTCCTATTCCCGATATTCCAAATACTGCACACCCAAGCGCTATTCACCTGTTCCAACTTTGTTTCTTGCGACATTACTTTATCCACTTTGGCTTTCAACTAATACTGCCAAGGCCCCTTATGTTCCAACTAAGAATCCTCATTGACAACTCTTAATACCCCTCCTTCTAGACCCCCTCCAGCTGCACTAGTTCCAGAGAGACAATCATGGTTAATGCCACTCAAGAGATTGTCCAATTCTCTCATCACCTCCCTATGTTTGTTGGGAAATTTAGGTCTGGGATTCAAGGGTGTGGTTTGGATTCCCAGGTGATTTTCCATGACTGAGACTCCAACTCTGTATTCTACAAGGAATCACTATTATGGTATAGCCACATATGTTTGCCATAGTGTCTGCCCCTTCTCAGGGGCCTAGCTGCACTAGTATTTGCCCCTTCTAAGAATTTGCAAGATTTAAGTGATATGGAATAGCCACTTATCTTGTTGTATAGTGCTTGATATGCATATGTTGAGCATGTACTAATACTTCTATTATTAGTTGAATATACTTGTCAAGTTCATATGAAGTCAATGTATGGACCATGTGGGAACCCAAAATTTAGGTGATTGACTCGCCTTACGGATTTCTTTAAAATATTAGCTTGGACTGTTTAATTGGACTTAACAATGTCGAAGGATGCTCAAATGGCACAGGACATTAACATTGACCTCAGGGAGCAAAGTAGTGGAATCAGCTTTATGTTTTTGGGTTGATTGGATGAATATATGGGTTGCTTACCTAAATGCTACTGTTGTGAAGGGTCTGCTTCAAATTTAGTTTGTTTTGGCTGTAATATTTAAACTCTTTCTTTAGTTGGAAGACCTACCTTGATGCCAGATTAAAATTGCATGTAGACTATTTATGTGTGTGCCTTTGACATGATGATGATAGTATGAGTCACCTCATAAGGCTGTGTCATCTGCTTTGCTATTTGACTAATTTTGTAGTGATAGAGGATTAGAGGTAGAATGGGTTATATTATTTGGAGAGGTCCATAGAGAAAATAAATTGACTATGGGGTGGGACTTCTGGTCCTCCTCTAAATGCTTTTAGGAGAGCTAGAAGTGCGGTTCTCCAGAAAAAGTCCAATGGATGTCTCTGATACTTGCTTTAAATGGGTTTTACAGCTTTTCCTGGGAATATAGTCATAAGGAAAACCTCAATGTTGTGCCCCTTCCACAGAGGAGACATCCATTAATTTCACCTGAATTGTAGTTATTATGTCAGTTGGCACCTGGTATAGTGGAACAAAGCTGGTCAATGGTTCAGAGATCCGTAATTTTTGTTGATCCACCTCAACCAGCATAATAAAGCAACTAAAGAAGTATCTTACCAAAATTTCTTAGATCTTGAAAATTTTGGGAATACCTGATTTGGGTTGCTAAAGCTTCACCCAAGGAGTTGTTTGAAGCATCAATCTGAATCAGATTAGAACATTTCCAGAAAGAGCAAGAACTGGTGACGAAGTCCATCTTTTTATCGCCTCTCTGGTACTGATAAGGCCTACTGTTTTGTGAGGATTAGTAAACAGGTATGCTGGTATCCAATAAGTTTTTGGGCATTAATATTGATCAGCTTTTTACCCAAGGAAAGCCCAATGAGAATGCTTTATATTTTTTAGGGTTTCTTGTCTCCGCTATTAGCTGCAAAAACAATAAGATGTATATAATTAGGTAAATTTTCTCACTGTAAGGAGGTGAATGTTGGGTGTGTATTTTTAGTGTAGTGTTACAGTTATTGATGGCTTTGAATGCAGTCATATTTTGGGGATTTTGCCTCAACAGACAAGGTTTTTGCTTCCTCATGATGTTGGTTGACGTCAGAATTCCTTGGGACCAAATGCCAATCCATATAGAGGTAGGGAAAAAGAATTCCCTCGTGCATTCAGCGAACTCTCTATTTTCAACATTTAGATTGTTAGAAGCAATCAGGTGATGTTTCACTGTTTGGATTTCAAGCAGTACATTTATAAAAGAGGTCACTGCCCAGTGATGGCTCTTAAGACTCCACTAGGAAGATCACTACCATTCTTAATGGATTGATCATATGTCTGCATGAATGTATATATACGTTGATATAACAACAAAGAAAAGAGAACAACTGTATGCCTATGCAATCTAGTTTCCAAGTCAGGTGTCCTTTTATTTTAGTTTGTCTGAAAAGTTTCAGCCTGCTCAGGTAAATGATTTAAATCTAATTGTAAGGGCTTAATTATACTTTTAATGGTTGAGACTTTGTTGATTGGATGGGTCTAGGGTTGAACACTGACCTTAACCACCACTCTCCTTCACCAATTTCTTATTTTATGAGTTGTTCTAGGTTTCAGTGTGTTGAGTGGTATCGCCTATCATGGCTGGCAAGCTAATGTTGTAACAAGAAAAAAAAGGACTTTTCATGGGTATGTGGGGTAATCAAAGCTGAGGACGTGGGTGTATGAAGCTAGTCATATGGTCTATTTGTTTCCAGGCTTTTTGGGAGAACACATAAGTCAGTTACTGTGTTTTTTTAGTCGGATCAAATGGTGTTAACTAATCTGTTTGTTTATTTAAAACCTAAGCTTCTCTAACCGCAATTGACCTTCTCAACATCTTGCCATGAAGGTTGAAACACCCTGATTGAGGATGAGGATGGCATGCATTACTTTGCCATTTTGTTTTAGTTTAACCATGCAGCAACTGTAGCTTTTTAAAGGTTTAACCAATCTTTGGAGATGGCTGTTGAGTTTAAACTATGTCTCTGGTTATCTCAAGCTTCTGAAGGGGCTACAGATTTTGGAGGATTATCTCCAGTATCATTCTTGGAGGGGAAATGCCCATCTTGGACTCTCTTTTTGGGTTGACAATGGCTACTTCCACATGGTAATGTTTTGGTTTGAAATGTTACCTTGTTGACTACTGCTGCTTCCACACGGTAATGTTCTGGTTCAAAATGTTCACTCAAACTTTTTTTCTGTTATCTAGAACAGGTTGGATCCTTTCCCTTAGCATTATTAGTCAATTAAGAATTGATATGGGGTTCAAGTACTCCTAAAAGTAGCCCTATGATTGGATCTTGGTCCTCTGGTTCATTTTTTTAAGTAGGTGCAATTAGCCTATTTTGTTTGATCCTGTTGATGGCAAGCTCTGCTTGCAGAATATGAAGTTATACAAAATACAAGATTTTCTTGGGCATGAAGGCCGAGTGCAGCAGCCTTGTGAAATAGGTAACAGGTCTCATATTAAGTACAACTAATTGGAAGTTGGCACTTAGCCTGGAACAAAATTAGCTTGAGGGGAGTGTTACAGTAAGTAGATGTTTTATTATCGATTTCATTGTACTGCATTTTTATATTAACTGATACTTATCTATGTTGTCTAGCCAGGGATAGGATAGTCTTTCACTTATTTTCATGATGGATATGTGGCTTCTCACCCTTGCTTGTATGAGAAATCTCATAGTTATTAAGCTTCTTTTTTTTTTGTTTTTTGATAGGTAAAATATAGGTGAAGACGAGTTTTGAACCCAAGTCTGTGGTACGACACCCACAGACTTTACCAACTTAGCAAGCTAGCATGATATGGTACAAGTGGGTTAGTGGTCTGGTACAAGCATTATTATTTTTTTCAATAATTGTCTGGTAGAAGCATTATGGGTTAATTTTGTTTCTATTTGGAGAATTTTGCCTTTTTCTGAGTGGGTTTTCTGTGTTTGTCATTGCTCAGGTTGATTTTCCCAGCAAGATTAATCTTAGTCGACAGATACAAAGTCTTCCTGAGGGTGCTGGACCGTGGGTGGGTACTGTGTGTTTCTTCTCACTCAGCTTGATTTTCCCAAGAAGATTAAGCTTAATTGGATGGAAGCAAATTTTCTTGAGGATGCTGGACTATGGTTACCACTTGACTAGGCAGAGCTTTTGTCTAGTGCATGGTAATCTTCAAATCCACAATCCTGTCATTTTCACTTGATGAAAAGAATGATAGTGGCTCAATGGCACCTCGCCATGTTACATTTGATACTTTGTTTATAGATTGTCATGGCCCACACGACTTAGAGCTTGGCCATCCAATGAGTGTTCTGTCGGTCGGATGGTAAAGATTGACTAGGATTCATGGAGATGTGGGGCCTGTCGTTCATGATATGCTGGCGGATCGATGATATAATCTCTAACCTCCCAAATGGGATTTGTCATCTCTAATAAATATTTTTTTTTTCTTCTGTGATAAGATGATTCAAATCTTGCTAAAATGGTTAAGAGCTGAAACTTGGATTGCAGGAAAGACATGAAGGAGGAAGATGTAGGTCTGTTGGGAGGATTGTATTATGAGATTGGAATGATTTTTCAGGATTCTTTCCATCCAAGAGATGATCCATCAACTGAGTAGGCCTGAGGCCAGACGCCTAATCATCAATGAAGAGACAAATGAGCCACTTTATACAGTTGGGTCGCCAGAGTCAACCAGCTATAATCTCACTTCATTGGTGATGTAACAAGCTATTTTTCACTCTATAAATGCCATGGTCTGCTCCATTCAAATGGTGACGCAAAGCAAAGCAGTCCCAAACCAATCGAACCAGGAAAAAGGTGGGTAAGCCACTTGCAAGCAATATTGCATGGTTTTAAAGAGTGGGGATCCACTTGAGCACAGAGGGCCGACTCCTTGGTCCCATCATTGTCGGCAAGATTCAGTGGTGAGAGTAGCATTATAAGAAATTCAGTTGGTTGGGTGGTTATTGGTTAAGACTTGTAGATTACCTAAACTGTGCTGAATCTTAGCATAAGCAGCAAATCTATCATTTGGGTCCCACATTCTACAAACCTTGGAACTCAACCACATAAAACCTTACTATATTATGGTAGTACCGGGACTACCCTATTATGTTCCCAACAAGGTTTTTATTTTTTGGTAAATGTGCCCCACAATTTATGTTTCTAGGTTTGACCGCCCAAATGTTAGCACCTAAGTTGTACAAATAAAAAAATTTCCATGCATGAGATTACTTTATTAGAGTATAGTTATGTTCTACGGTTCAATAATGATGAATAGAATAATGAGCAGAGTCGGCCAAGTTGGCGAAGCCGACGAGGCCTTGGAATCATTTCCTTCATCCTTTTTCTCATTACTCCTGCACTCAATTTAGAGCCTAAGACATCGACATTGTCCTATTAAATAATTATAGTTAATGCGAAAGTGGAGGGTTTAAAGAATTTGGACCAGTTGTGGTGTCTTTCTCTCCCTTCCAACAATAATAATATTCACAACAAAGCATACCAGCCACGGATAAGAGCATTAATTGCCCAATTCCTTTAGTGTTTCCACTTAGTGGGATGGTCCTTGCGTGGACGGAAAGTCACTCTTACCCCTCAACCTCCTCTATCCACCACCACCGACTCTCTCTCTCTCTTTAAAGAAGATACTATATTAAAGGAGCAAATCTACCACTTCTCATGTGCCTCTCTTGCTCTCACACAAGCTTTTCCGATTCATGTTTGAATTTCCATCCACTTGTTAGAGTCCAAAAATGAGGCTAATCTTTTAAATATTTATCCTGGTTATATGGCTCCCTTTCTTATCTGGGACAAAATGATTTGCGTAGCAAAGGCGGAACCCATCTTAGAGGTCCACGTCTGCAGCTGTTTCCTCATCAATTACGTGGCAGCCAAGAATGACAAAAGCCCTTTCAAACTTTAGGATCAAGAGAGATTGAATCTTGAACACAACCCTTCAACACACTTTCTATACGGGTTTTGGATTTTCTGAAACAGGCAGCCGACCCAGTTGAAGAAATGCCTATTCTCTTATTATTTATTTGTTTGTTTATTTTTTCTGTAGATAGGTAGATGGGTTGACGTATAAAGCACCTCTTCTTCTTCTTTCTCGTATGTGTATTTATGAGGGGAATAGGCCCAAGAGGAAAGAGAGATACGGTGGTTTGCTTTTAAGGAGAGGTACGGCGGTTTCTTTTAAGTTTTTTGGTTGGGTGTTGGGTTTCTTTTAAGTGTTTGGTTAGCTGTTGGGTTGAACCGTTGAAGGGGAGGGAAGTTCTAACTCTGATAAAAGTTTTTTGGTTGGGTGTTGGGTTTTTATTAAGTTTTTGCTTTGGGTGTTGGATTGAACCGTTGAAGGGGAAGGAGGTTCTATTTCTGATCAGAATTTTGCGGTTGGGAGTTGGGTTTCTATTAATTTTTTTGCTTGGGTTTGAACCGTTGAAGGGGAGGGAAATTCTGAGTCTGATGAAGTTTAGGATGGGTGGAGGAGAGTGTACAACTTCAACTTCAAGTACAGCGATGCGTAAGAAGATGCAAAGAGAAAGGCCTTATAAAGGTATAAGGATGAGGAAGTGGGGAAAGTGGGTGGCTGAGATTAGGGAACCCAACAAAAGGTCCAGAATATGGCTTGGTTCTTACTGCACCCCTGTTGCAGCAGCTCGGGCTTATGACACTGCAGTCTTCTATCTAAGGGGTCCCTCTGCACGTCTGAACTTTCCTGAATTCATAGTAGCAGAAGATGAGCTTCACGACATGTCGGCGGCGTCTATAAGGAAGAAAGCAACAGAGGTTGGGGCCAGGGTAGATGCTCTTGAAACTGGACACTTGGCTTCTCAACTCAACTCTTACATGCCTTCAAAGAATCCTGATTTGAACCAGCAACCAAGTCCTGAAAGCTCTGAAGAAAATTGAGGATACTTTCTCTTTTCTTTTTTTCTCTTCTTTATCTCATATTTGTATCTTGGGTAGCTTGCAAACATGCAACAGAGGTGTATGTGATTGGGGAGAAAAGGCCACAGAAATTATCATGGTTTGTAAAATTATTATGGGGCGTGTATACACTTCTTGAGAATCAGTTTAGCTGGGGAGGTTTTATCTCATTCAGTCCTCACTTTATTTTTCATTTTTTATACTTCTATTTTGTTCTTTTTTATATATTAAAAAAAAAATTCTGAATGGGATCATTTGAGTCCAAAGCAGATGCAGTGAACATAGACATGACTGCAAGGGAACACCACTGGCCTACCTCAATTGCTAATATCTTATCTGGGTGAGAAGAGATGGGAAAGAAAATGAAGAGATAGAAGGATGGGCTATATACTTTCTGTCGCTAAGCAGATGCGGTGGACATGGACATGGGTGCAGAGGGAACAGCGCTGGCTACCTCAAGTTGCTGATGTCTTGTCTAGGTGAGTAGATGGGGAAGGAAAAGAAGAGATGAAAAGATGAAATAGATGCCTTAAGTTGCCAATGTATCCATCTCTATTTGGTTGAGTAAAGGGGAAGAAACAGAAGCAGAAGAGATGAAAAAGATGAGTTAGGTGTTCCCTGTTTCTTGGTTGGTTGGAGCCGTTGTGGATGACGTGCTTGTGGACACGAGAGAGGACTGTTTGGTGTTCAACCTCAACAAGAACATAAAGGAGTCACCGTCGTGGGTCATGGTGGGGAATTTTTTAGAAGAATATGGTTTGTTTGGTCCTGTATTTTATATGTGAAAACGGAACGACAGGGATGGGCGATCACGGTTTTCTGGTTCTGTATGGGCAACGGTTTGCTTTATCTTTGGGCAGTTCTTTATTATATGCTTTTTCTGGGTATGTTGCAACCGAAGCAGATGGTCCAGCTGGTTAAGGATAGGAACCTGGTCCCATGCATGACCACCTTTTCTGAACAAGCTGGTCCAGTAGATTTCTTCTCATTAGTCATAACAATGGCGCTCCAAAAGGGGTCCCAGATAATAATAGTCGCCAGGGCTGGGCTAGCATTTTTCAGCTTTGTAGGGGATTAGAGACACTGTACCTAATGAGGTAAAGGATAAAAAATAAAAAATAAAAATCTATCATTACCTTGCAAAATTTTGTTTGGATCGTTGCTTTGAATGTGGAAAATAGTTTTTCAAGAATTTACCAGATTTTAAACTCGAACACGGTAGCCAGCGAGGTGATTAACAGAAGGATATTACAGCACTGTGAATGCTTACTCCTGTCTTTCCTCTTGCCAATCAAAGTTTTGTTAAAAAATATCAAAACTTAGTCGGAATTCTTGGCAGTCCAACCTCCATACCAGTGTTGATGCCATCATAAAGGCTATTCTTACCATCTAATTTAGCATAGTTTAAAGGTAACTAATAAATTGCTTTTTCTTTTAGAGTTGGAAAATTATTACTTTTCTATTCGGTTTAAAATTAATGTTTGAACTTTGAAGTTCACCAAAAACAAAGCTAAATAGCGCTTGAATAGTATATACAAGCCCGGGCCTCTAAGCTTGACCAGTCGTCCCCGCTGCAGGTCTAGAGAAGGAATTGTGTATAAAAGAAACTATACCGACACAAGTACCAAACCTCTTAACAAAATGTAAAATACTCAATAATCTATGTTTGATCCATGCCTCGTTACATATACAATAGTCTAAACAGAATAGACAAGGTCTCAGCCTATCCCTATCCAACTTGCCACAGATTTGATCCCCGGAAGAAGAAAAAAAAACCTAAAGTCAGATAGCTCATGCAACTATATATTAGAATAGAACAAAATCCCGTGATTATATGGAGAATAATACATAAAGGAGCTAAGACTGGATGAGCCATTGACATACTCTCCAACAAAGGCCATAGCTGAACCAACAAAATACTTGACAAGATCCCAATCAAGGCCAGAGATGATCAAATAACACCTGCTAAAGTGCTAATAAGGTTCACCTTAGAAACCTTCCCCAGAACCGGATTTATGTCATCTTTTCACTAGCATGTTTCATCTGAAGAGCGGCTCTAACGACGTTTCCCCTAGTAATGATTCCAACCTTTGTGATAAAATATAAAAACCAATCAGAAACTACCAAAGGAAATAGAAAAGAAAATAAAGATCAAATGAAACAAACACAAGCATCTGTCTTACCAGTTTACCCTTGCTGTCTACAACAGGAAGTCGACGGTATTTTGTTTCAAGCAATAATCTGACATTGTGAGAATGAGATTGAATTTCAGCTTCATGTCCCAAGTAAATAACTTCAACAATTTCAAATGCACCAGTACAAAACAAGGTTTGGTGCACAGGGAAAAAAAAAAAGGTAAAGAATTAGAAAACCTGGCAGCATCTTCGAGATTAGTGGTTTCACGAACAACAAGTGGTACAGATGTCATCACATCACCTATAACTCTCCCATTGGTCTTACTAAGCAACTTCTGTATCTTGTTGAATGTCTGAGACCAGTGATCAGATCATTGAAATGAAGAAAATATAGAGAAAAGAAATCCATTTTATTAACATTGAAATGAAATATATATATATATATATAGTAAAATAAATCCATTTTATTTGTGTAAATGCAAGAGTATGATCAGCACGTTATTGGGTTAGGACATGCACACCCTTAAATCCCCCTGAAATTTGACATGTTCCCCATGAAATCACCCACCTTTAGAAATATTCCACATATTGTACAATAACATTTTATTAATATAGGTAGAAATTTCTGTATTTCATGTTACTAAAAGAATTCAATTTTTCATCAACTATATATTTACATAATTTTATTGAGATCAAAGAAATTTTGACCGAAACCCTTCATAAATCTAAAGAATAACCAATAATCAGCCATCCTATATTATTTCCTTTTGGGGGGATTGTTGACTCCACTAAGAACAACTCTTGTTGATTTTAAGCAACTCAATTATCCAAATAATGTGTATATTACATAAAACTAATGAAACAGTTAATAAAAATAAAAAAAGACATACAAACATATCGTAGGGACATTTTGAGGATGTACACTGGTGTTTCTTCTAATAAAATAAGTTTTGAGGATGTAATAATCACGTCTCTTCTAGCGTTACTGAAATTTTCATCAATTTTCCTAACTTTTCTCTAAAATAGAGAAATACTATGCCATTTTGAAATCTACTGCAAAATTTCACATTTTCAAATGGACGAAATGTCCCTCAAAATAGAAGACTAAAACCTTACACACAGCTTTTAAATCCAAGTCCATCTATCAACAATCACAGGTCTTACCAAATAAGCTATTTGGCATGTTCTAAATAAATCCTCAATCTATCACAAACATCCATGTAGTGCACTCCATGAATATATATATATATATATATATATATATATATATATATATATAGACATAATATCCAGATTTCAAATTCAGTAATGGAATGTGATATATCCCAGTGGATTTGGGTAGTTTTGTGTGATTAAGGTATTAGGGTTTGTAGTAGAAGGAAGGAAGTAGAAGAAGAAAAGGGAGAAAGGGAAAAAAGGATGGAGAGATTATTAATACTCTCCCATACGTATTGACATATATTCAATAAGGAAAGGAAATACAATACAAGGGGATATCTACAAGTATACTCCTATATACCAATGTACAAGTATACCCTTTCCATATGGTGCTCTTGTCATGAGGAATAGCCATTAAGGAATTCATGTCGACAAAACTAACAACCCTTTTAATGCTAGATGTGATTCTACTGCCCCCAAACTTTCCATGGGAGAACTTGTTGACAATTGAACAAGGCATCAATTCTGTACAAAGATCATGTCAATTCCTAATGTACCGACTTGGTCATAGTTTCTTAAGACCTCATGTAATTGAAATATAATTATCAGCCCAATAAGTCATAATGATTGGCTGTGCACTTTTTGCTAGTTAGCTAAATTCTTTTCAAATTGTAAATATTGCATGAAGTATTTTCAGTCTAACCATGGCGCATATGCCTCACCTTCTTCAAGCTTACACCCATGCTAACGAGAGTGTGCACTTTCCTAGTATTAAACTAGTAGGTTTGAACTACCCTTGATAAAAGAGGACGCATTGACATTTCTATCGTGATTCCTAATATTTACTTTAAGCATTCTTAATAATTTTAATTCATGACGATTTACATGCCGGTCCCAAGCCCGGATAAAGGAGGAGGGTGGCGTCAGGTTGAGAGCCGGCCTTAATAAACTACTAAAACCAATAAACATGAATCCTGAAAGTTGGGATAAGGCTGTTTGTTGTTGTTGTGAAGATTTACATACAGCAGCATTTTTATTACCCAATAATAATAATAATAATAATAATAATAATAATAATGATAATATAACTGCAGCACTTTGTAGCTGTCCGAAATTAGAACTCCTCAAATTTTCTCAATTCATCAGAAAGCACATATTACTAATTTTCACATGAAAAAAGAATGGTATAATGACATAGAAATATGAAGTAATGAACGATAATAGTGCTGTTAAATTACAATTAACAACAATGAAATGGCACGTGAAATGCATAGTTCTTACGTACTTTCCAAGTGCTATCAACTTCAGGAAACATGCTTGTATCGATTACTCCACCACCTTATTGACAAACAAGGACAAATAAGTAATCTTTGAACTTCACAACTTCAAGAATTTACAATCTTAGTGCAGAAAATATCTTCCTTTTCCACAATAAGAGTTCCAAAACAACCAAATATAAATGAACAAAGCTTCACTACACGGTAGCAACAAAAGAGAGCAATCGAAGTATCATCATCTGCACAAGTTACTATGAAAAAAGAGGACAGATTAGAAGCAAGAATGCCCTTGATGCTCACTGTTATGGAAAATGCTTGCAGACTCATGTTGTATAAGACACCACTATAACCACATTCTCAATGCAAGTTCTGATCAAATTACAGAAAAGCCTTGACGAGATGCAAATCTATGACACATAGATACAAACACAAGTATGAGAGTCCAGAATTTTGGAAGTTGTTTCATGAAGTTTGGGTAAGATTTGAAGATGTTATGACATTTTAGGGTTCTTGTAACAGGACGTTGGGCTGTTTTTCACCATATATATATATATATATATATATATATATATATATATATTTTAAAATTTGAGCCAACTTTGAGAGAA
>JAOXJP010088989.1:0-14741 GCA_025762735.1 Platanus orientalis | reverse complement strand
TTTCATATGGTGATCATGGGAGAAATAATGTTCATGATCTGTATTTTTATGAAAATTAATCAAAAAATAAAGTTTTTTAAAGAATCGAAACAACAGAGTGAACTTCATTTTCTTCTTTTCTTCTCAGGGTGCACCTGGGTATCTGGGTTGGTAAAACTGCTATGTTTGAGGAGGGATAATAGTCATGGCTGTAAGATAGCTCTGAGTCGACTGTTGCCTAACCATGCGGTGGACTCTACTTAGTAGTACTAGGAGGTAATGGCTCAATGTTGTACTTCGGCTGTGAGACCCTCCTTGCTTCATCAGATATTCAAACATTAGCTTCTCAAACTCGAAGAGGGTAGGAATTCAAGGCTGCTCACTAGTGCTATGTTGGCTAAGGGGTGGTGAAGAGGTTTGGGGTGATTGAGAAGATTGACCAAACTTGGGGCTGGATGTCCAACCATGCCAGGACATGAAGTTCCCTATTAATCACTCCACTTCTAATTTGAATCCCTCTGAAGGAGTGTCTTTAAGACCTATCCTACCAGGAGGGGAATTTCCCGTGGATGCCTCTGGGAGGGTAAGCGGTGTAATGCTTGTGGTAGGAGGAGATGATGACTTGTCAGCCATAGCTTTGCTACATTGTGCCTTCTTCTGCTTTTGCAATCGAGTCTCTGAGGGAGTAATTGTAGCTTGCTTAACTGAGTTAAAAGAAAAGAAGGATTCATTATTATTACTTTGCAAAATTCATTCTTTATGTTCATTCATAATTGATAGTCAGGTGTTTTACAAGTGCATATGTCATTCAAGTGCATTCATGTCCTTTAATCTCAACTACAAGGTTTTGAAAACAAAAACTTTGTACATTATATATATATAGGGGTACTTGCCCCAATACATCAAACAACAACATAAAATGAAAATCTAGAGATCAAGCACTGCTGGAGGTGGTGGAGGTGGCACTGGTTTATAACCCAAGGAGAAGATTTGTTCTCTCAGCTTGTGAACCCATGACTATATCCATTGATCCTGCACAAAATCCATGCTATTGCTATGCCTCATCTTGAGTCCCAAGTCTTCGTGGGAAGTCCTACTGTCATTGAGCTTGCTCTTTAGGGAGTGAATGAGCTCTATTTGAGTTTCATTCTAATGCTGAGTACACTCATGTGAGACCTCAGCCTCTGTACTCAAAATAATCTCAGCTTCTAGGGTAGCCTTGGTTTGTGCATGTGATGCTTGAGTGTGAGAAGGCTCTATAAGCAATGACGATGTTGATTTGGTGCATTGTCTCTTGTTCGAAGAGGTAGACATTGAAGGTGTAACAAGTTGTAGAGGAGGCTAATGCAAAAGCCAATGCTCATATGCTGGTGTCATGACCTATCTTTGTGGATACTAGTTGTGGATGTCCTAAGACTCCAATGTGTGAGCTATTCCATAGAGTGGCTAATGTAGACCGTGTGTGATTAGATGTACGGTGATCAAGTTTGCATATATCTTTGAAAACCATGGGAAAGTCAAAGAGTTCTTGTCTAAGTGCCAACTATTGAAGTGCGCGTATGGGTACATAGGGAGCACTCTGGTGGACTCCTGTAATGACCATGTATGTGTGGTCTTTGGTAGCAAGGAGTGTGTAACGTGCTTTATGCCATACGACACACCAAGTGATCTATTCAGGACGTATGGCAGCTAATAAGTTCTGATAACCTGATGTAGTTGTTTTGTTTAGCAAAGGTTGGCTCTTGACATGGATCTATGCTGGAGCTAGGTCTCGTGACACATAAGCCAGAAAAGATGCAAAGACAGATGGATGTTCCCACAACCAAGCTTGTAAGTAAGCTGGACAACCATATAGTTAACCTTTGGGATGTCGGGCACAGTGTGAGAGACTAGAGGTAATCTCTGAGATGATCACAGGTGCGAGTGCTTTTTTCTAAAGGTGTTGATCCAAGATGTCAAGTAAGATGCCATGGATTTGATGGCGGTTATGTGATAACAAGAGTTGTCCTAAGACAACTAAGGTGAATGCTCTGAATTTGACGAGGTTTTTAAAGTCACCAACTTTCTTCTAACCTTTTTTCAATAAAGGGTCAAAAGGACAGTGCAAATATTCTCCTGTGGCCTCCTTGGGTATGGAGGCTTTGAAGAATTCCAATGTGTCAAAGCTTTTTAAATAGCTAGGCTTTTGAACCGAAATTATGACACTGATGCCAAGACAATGTTCCCAATCTAAAAAGGATTTAAGCTCCTCAATAGTGGGTGTGAGTTCTTATTGTCCGAAGTGGAAAACCATAGTTGTCAGATCCTAGAAGGAAATGGCTGCCTCTATCAGTGGCCAATCCAGATTGATTTGTGCTAGAGCCAATGTTGCCCCTAGCTGGCTTTGACTTTTCCAGATTTCTAGTTCTTCAGGAGGAAGGGTAGTTTGGAAATTTTCAAACTTTGCGGAGATGGTGGGGTACGTATCCAATTGAACCAGTTTGTGAGCCATGTCTATAAGAATAAACATGAACACAGAGTTAGAAATGTCATTTTATAGTAAAAATAACATTCTACAGAAATTAAGGCTAATGCCCCTTTTTTGCCTCAACGCTTGTTTTTTAATTCAATTAAAAATAGGTGTTGAGAAAACAATTAGGCATTGGAACATAGGCAAAAATGCTTGATGCCTATTTCTTGCCTCAATGCCTGCTTTTTAATTGGGAGCATGATTAGGTGTTGAAATCAGTTACGAGTTTAAATGACACGCGACAGGTTTTTTTTTGTCTTTTGTATTTCCTATTACCATTTTCGGTTATAAATAGTGGGAGAGGTCCCCACAAGTTGATTCTTTTATTTCTTTTTCAAGTTTCAAACAAAAAGTCTTTCTTTTTCTTTGTGCTTTTGGTGACAATGAGTGAAGGGGAATTAAGCAGTCACTTTCCACTTCTCTCAGTGCAAAAGAAAGCTCTATAGAAGCACTCCTTCGCGGATAAGGTAAGCTTTTTGATTTAATCATGAGTTTACTTTATGCTTTTATAGATTTTCTTTGCTTTGAATATTTTTTTTTGATTTTGATTTCATGTTTTTGTTGTTTTTGATTGTTTCTTTTTGCATTTTCTTTGGATTACATTGTATTTTTATGTTTTAATTCATTTAAGTTATATCATTTTGATTTTGACTTATGAATGATTTATAACAGGTTTTTGTGCATTTTTTTTGGTGATTTTCGGGTTTTCTAATGCCTGAAAATCACTGCCCTAAATTACAGGAGTAATGCCTATTTTTTGTCTGTTTAAAAAAAATAGGCATTGGGAAAACAAGCATTGGGTTAAAAAATTGGCATTAGCCTACAAACAGATGTTAGGCCTGAGAAACAGATTTGCTACTTTGATATTTTCTTTTACTTCTATTTGTTTTGTTTTTAATTCTTTTTGCTTCTAAACACTGTTCTAACATGTTTTAGCATGTTTCCTTTACAAGATAAAGAAAAGTACAATGTCATGGTTCATGGTTTGGGGTTTTGGGATTGTGGGCCCAGATGTGTTCGGATGTTCAAAAGAGAGTTAGGGCCATGAGTTTCAACCATTTCTTGACCCTTCCGATACTGCCGGCCGATAAAGCCCTACTAATGGCCCTTGAGGAGAAGTGGTCCCCCATCAGTCGGACTTTTCATTTTCCGGTGGGGGAGATCGGGGTGCCCCCGATTGATTTCTTTATGATGACCGAGCTTTCAATAGATAGGACACCTCCACCAAGCTCGGAGGATTTTGATGCTAACTTGGTGGCTAACTGCATTAGGCCACAGCCTGTGGTATATTACAAGGGAACCAAAGGTGTCCTTCCATTGTGGTTTGAGAACGACTACATTTGGGCCACAAACGCAAGTGCACCAGCAGAGAAGGCATTTTCTACCCAAGCCTTCTTGCTATACATACTAACCCGCTTGATCTTATGTGGGAAGAACAAAAGGGTTTACTTCTACTTGTTGCCAGCCATGTAGGATCTGGGCCTCGTGGCTATGCAGAGTTCGGGTTGATCTGCCCTCAAGTGGATGTATTTCAACATGAGACAGATTTCGGCCGAATAGAGCCCTTATGCCTTTGTGGGCCTATGCTTTCTATGGGAGGTATGACTTCATTTTATTTGCTTTCTATCAAGTTTTTTTTTTGATACATCATTTGATTTTAACTTTGTCTTATTCCTTTTTTTTTTTATAGGTGTGATGCTATGAGCACTTCCCTTCCTTAGCCCCTAGGTGGAGGGGTGAGGTGGTACTTGACTTCCCTTACGTGGCAAGGTGGAAGACTACCCACCATAAGACCCGGAAGTCGATCTTGGCCTTCCAACGTGAGTTGAATCTCCTTATAGCTGACTAGGTAAGTACACTATGCTTTTTCTTGATCTTGTTTATTATCTATTTTTTTGTAAATCATTTTAGAAACTTTATTGTGCTTTTGCAGATCAAGTGGCTCCCATGGACTCGTTGGGCTTTGGAGGCAGATGATGCTCGAGATCAAAAATCAGCTTGGGGTTGGTCTCGCCAGAGGGTGGTGTTGGTGGCTTTGGGTGAGGTGACCATATACCTCAGTGAAAAGTGTTGGCGACAGGTCGGAGGTGGGGTAGAGGAGTTTGTAGTCCTATACCCACCCCCATGAGTGATTGATATTGAGGGTGCCACTGGTTGAGGAGATGAGGGCATTGAGGCCATAGCTTTCTTAGACTAGGCCCTAGATTATCATGAGTGCCCAGATCTATAAGCCCTTAGGTAGACCCATTGAGCCTCCAGTAAGTGGTTTAGTTTATTTCTTATTTTTGTAAGATATTTTATTTTGTTTTGTTTCCTTTTGAAATTTTCACGACACTTGCTTGATTTTAATAGGCCGCTATTACACAGCCCCTAGAGGAGCCAGCACCTCCAGCCCATCGAGGGAGGAAGAGGAGAGTTCCCCCAGCTGAGCCCGATTTGATGGGCATGGTTCCTAAGGTGGTAGTTGTGACTAACCCTAAGGGTGGGGCCAGCGAGGAGCCTTTGCCAAAGGTGGAGATTCTATAGGGTAGGGTGCCCCTTGAGGGGATGACTCAGGTATACTTTTGGTTTTTTTTTAAATTCATTGAAAAAATCATGTTTTTATCTCTTTTTTCCTTGTTTTTGACAAAGCCTTCAGTATTTATGCAGGTTTCCAAGGAGGTGTACCTCGATGCGCTCGGGAAGTTGGTTAGGTGTTTTGCCATAGTAGGGTAGAAACACCAAGCCCATCTGACTAAGGTTAAGACCATGAAGGCCACACACCGAGCTGAGGTAGAGAAGATAATCATATCACAACTTTGTTTTGTTTTGTTATTGTTTATCTTTTGGTTTACCATTTATGGTTTTGACATATGTACTTTGGTTTTGCAGTTACAGAGATAGATCCCCATCCCAGGAGACACGGGAGGTGTTGCTAGAGACACTAAGATGCATCATGCTGAGCCCGAGGTTGAGTAACCGGGGGGAGAGCAGATTACGGAGGAGCAGCCTGAGGTAGAGACTGTTCAGGTGCCTGGTGGCGTAGTGGAGGTGGCTCCCCTGTGGATTGATGACAGTCCTCTTCCGACTATGCGGAGACGTGCTGATGTTCCACCCCGTGGTGATGATAGAGTTCGATATGGTGTTGGCCACTCGTAATCTAGGAAGAGGTTAAAACAGAGGACTAGGAAAGGGACAATGGATTACGTGGGCAGCAGCTTGGATGAGTGATTGGAGATGAGACTTTTTTTATTTTCTTTTTGTTTTATTGAGGAAGTGTAATTAAACATTTTTTGGTTGATGGGTTGTACATGTTAACCCTAGATGACTTTTAGACATATTTTGAGATTTTTATTTTATTTACTTGGAGGATGTTTAGACATTAGATTGGTTGTACATTTTAGCTATTTGAGGATAGCTTTTATTCATTTTCTTTATTTCTTTCATGGTTTGGTTTATTTGTTTGTTCTACTTATGGAATGTCTACGCAATTTATGCTATCGCGTTTACATATATTATGCAAAAGGGGTGAGATATTTAAATTTAAACAAGAAGGTAAAATCTGGACCTAATTATCTAAAAAATAATTTTGACTAATTTTATAAAGTCAGACATGATTTCATGGTTCCTTTTAATCAATCATGCAAGCAATCAACCAAAATTATAGCAATCAAACCTAAAGCTCGACCTCCAAGCTATTGAGTATAGCCTAATAACTCGAACCTGAAAATGACTAAATATGCATGCTTTTTGAGATTCTAAAAAATGAAGTGTACAAGTCGAAACACCTCCCTGAAAAAGATCGGATCATAAAGTGGTAACTGGCTTGGGTAACTCGGAATGGCCGCGTTGACATAACAGCAATTGCTCAGACGTTGTTCCCATCCTATGTGGTGATCTAATGTCGGTCCATTGGTGGGTAATGACCTAGAGAAGGGCTCATGAAAGTGTTGTATTGGTTCAATGTGCAAAACATAAAATAACAGAGATGTGTTGTATACAAGTTGTTCATATGTGAATTTTGAGCCTACTAACTAGTTCAATCTGCCCTAAAGCTATGTGAGCATGTTTTCTATCCTATACATGGAAATTTGGAGTGATTGTTAATGATGGAATGTTATCCTAACTAACTAATGAAGTGACCAAAGTCTAATTCAAAGCAAGTAGGCATGTGAGAGAGCATATAAATATGTGGAAACAAATATACAGATGAAAGCATGTATGTAACATAGATAAAACTCATATATGTGGAGATTAAACATGTCCCCAATGGAGTCGCCATTCTGTGGACATCGGCGCTCCAACTTCGACTTTGACTCCTTCAGGTTGCTGTGGGCACCAGGGCAAGGTGCCTGCTCTGGTGTCTCTTTGTGGGGTTCGGATGCCAAACCCATTTCTTGTGAGAGGGGTTTGATGCTTTTATCTGGAGTCGCCACCAACTTGGGGTTAACCGACGAAGTTGGACATCGATTCTCTTATTTAGAGAAGAGAATAAATCTAGACTCATAAGTCTAGGGTTTAACTCCTAATACTGGTCTGAGTTCCTGAGATTTAAGGTAAGTTTTTTGTTGCACTTGGGGAAGGTATTAGGCACCCAAATACCTGCCTATTTAGGGTGGCTTCTCTCACTAATATGAGTTTTAATTCCATGTCTATGTCCATGCTTTGTTAAGTGTGAATTGGAATGTCTAAACTTCATTTAGTTTAAATTAGAGGTTAGCTAAATTTTTCTCAGGTTTAACGCCTATTTTTGCTCTCAACACTTGTTTTTTCGATGCCTGAATTTAATTCAGGGTGAAAAATAGGCATTGGCTTATGAACAGTCCATAAACTGTTCTTAAGTTTGTCCTATTCTAGATGCAGGAGACCCCTCATGAGTTAGGTCTTTAGAGAGATGATGGACCCCTCTAAATGGCTTGCTGGTTGACTTCTTAGAGTTCGATGTTAACCCTAAAAGAAGGGAGAGAAAATGGAAGAAATTAATTTTTCTGGTTTACAGGCTTAACACCTATTTTTATCTCAACGCCTGTTTTTCTAACATTTGAATTTAATTCAAGGTCAAAAATAGGCGTTGGGGAATCTGATCAAATTAACACCTTTGTGCAATCTTTTAAGGTGGTCTGGTGGGTCCTAGCATTGTGGGACCCGTGGTTTGAGGAAGGAAAAATCTTCTAGGGTTACACTATGCAACACTAGTGGTCCTAGTTATAGGCCACGTGAAGATATGATCTCCAAAGTAAGCCATGTAGTCATCTGTCACAGACCTAACGCCTATTTTTTGGTCTGACGCCTGATTGTTCAACGCTTGAATTTTAAATCAAGGAAAAACAGGAGTTGGGTGCTGAACCAGCAACCAACTTGGGTTTTTGAGCCACCACAGTGGGTCCCCTCTTGGGTCTTAACACTAGCTCGAGGGTTGACTCATGCTTAGAAAATTTTTTAAAAAGATGATTTTTAAGGCCTAGCTTAATGCCATAAAGTCATTCCAACGCTTGAATTTCCATCCAATGCCTGTTTTCAAATTCAGGCGTTGGGATAGAAATAAGGACCCATAGAGGTTCATATGCACAAGAGTAACTCTCAGAGGTCAAAAATACCTTGGGACAGGGTTGGAGAAGAATCAGGGCTCCCTGGGGTGGGTCCCAGATCACAACGCCTAATTTTTCTCTTGACGCTTATTTTTTAATTCACTAAAAAATAGGCATTAGTTATTGGGAGAAAATCTAACAGCTAGATTTTGCAAAAATCCTAAAATTAAACATGCTAGCAGAGGAGATATATATGAACATCATATAAAAAATTGAGCTTCAAATCATACGTAAAAAAAATCAAACTAAAATCAGCAAATATTCCCCAAAACTAAGTCTCACAATACCCACTTTTTTGGGTCTGTTTGGGGGGCCATCTTGAGGCCTTCCACAGCTCCTAAAATCATGAAATTAAACACACAACACCATACATATGTCTAGTCTAATATAGTAAAATTTGGGCTCAAGCATACCTTTACAAAAAATTTATGAAAATCATCACTAAAATTAGTAAAAAAAAACAAGAACAAGTAGAGGTTGTTGAGCCTCTACAGTGTACCTGAATTAGAGCAGTGCTCTAGTATGAAATGGACAACATAACATCATACTAATTGACATATATTGTATAAAGATGATGAATCTAAACTAAGTTTAGGCTTACTTTGCCTTAGGTTGGGGAAATTCCACATTTTTCTTCTTCCTCCTCTTTTTCTCTTAGGGATTTAGGGTTTTTGTTGCCAACCATGTATTGCACGAATTTGGGGCTATTTATAGGTCTAAATCAGTGTAATGGAGGGCTGAGATTAAGCTTAGGGGTTGCTAGATGGAGGGCTAGGATGATCCTTATCCTAAACTAGGTGGAGGGCTAGGATTCAATCTTGGTGCAAGGTTGAGATTAAATTAGGCTAAGGGGCATGAATTGATGACTTATCTAAGTGAAGGATTAAATTTGGTTTAGGCTTGTTGAATGATGGGTTGGATGGAGGGGTGTGCTATTGAGTATGGATGGGTGAAGTGCATGAGAGACATGGGAGATGCATTTTGGCAAAACCCCATTGGTTTCAATCTTCAAGGGGGTGGCTTGGGATGCCAAATGGGAGGCTGTGAGAGGCTTTATAGGGATTTGAAATTCAAGATTCATATCTAAGGGAGGGGGTGATAAATCTTGTTGGAATATTCTAATCCAAGGGTTTCCAAAAATGGCTAAAGGATGTGAATGCATTTAATGCAAAATATCTAGATTTTAGCTCATTTGATGACTAGGGTTACTGTTTGATTTTTTTTTAACCTTCTCTTTACCGTCGCTCCTCATGAGCTCTAAAGCTCGGAAGTTGGCCTAGTTAGTGTCAATCATTGAATTCACAGATGCTCCGGTCACACTGGTCCAATCATAACCAAATTACGAAAATGGTAAGGGGTGAAATCAAGGTTTTTTTGCCTGAAAAGCTCTCAAATGCACTTTGGGAGGGCAAGATGGTAAAATTGATTCAAGACTCACCCAGGGATGGATGACCCAGGGTTTAGGTGATTCACAGCTTTTGACTACGTGAGATTACGGTACCCAAGCAGGAAATTAGGTCAAAAACCATTTTTCAAGCAATTTTATATAATTAGACAGGGAATGCTGCTGGTTTTTCTATAAAATGCCGCCTTGGGTGGTATCTAGGGGATTTGAATTTAGGGGAGTCTCAAAGCTATAGGAGCTGATAGATTGGTCATTGAATTCCTGGGTAACTGTCGAGAGTTTTTCAAAGCAAAGTCACTTGAACAAATTGCTATTTTGTAGCTGCCTGAAGCCGGGTGAAATTGAATGGCCAGACAATTCCTGAACCAGGGGTTTATGAAATGGTTTATTGAAGACAAAGGTGAGACTAAGAATATGGCTTTGACTTTGTTGTATTCTAGGTCTGAAAGAACTTTTAAGGGCATCCTACGTGCTAAATATAGATAAAACGTATTTTTTCTAGGTTTGGGCAAAAATGACATCTTGGGTCATGGATTTTCTATAAATTAGTGTGGATCTGATAGTCTCGAAGCTCTGAATTTATAGTGGTGTAGCCACTGACTATCTGACTTTCTGATTTCAAATGCACTCCCTGGAGTTGGTTGAGCACCTGATATTTAGACTTGATTCGTTGCGCTTATTAAAGTATTTGAGGGAATCTTGGCAAATAAACTTTGCAAAAGTCCTTGCTCCTTAGAAAATTTTTTGAAGGGCTCGCAATTCTAAAGAAATGGACACCGACTAATCCTGATTTGGAGGTCTAGAGAATATTCTGGCTCTATAAGAGCAAAAAGTGAGAAATGAGCCTTTTAACCTTTTGGGGAAGATTTAAGATTTCTCATAGGTTCGAGACTTCGAAATTCTCTTCTCACACCTGAAGACTTGAAACTAAGGCCAAGGCTAAGATATGGCGACTGACTTTTTTGGATTCAGAGGTCAGATGAATCTTTGAGAGCTCTAGCAAGGGTCATTTCTTGGTTAGAGTTATCATAGATTGAGAAATTGATTGTTGTTGTTCTCGAGCAATGTATGGCCTGTAATGAGTTTCATAGAGCAGGGAGACTCAAGGATACATAGGATCTGAAATTGGGGTAAAGGGAAATTATCTTTGGGACTAGCTTTGTTTAGGTCTTTGTAATCGATGCACATTCAGACCTTGTCGTCCTTCTTGGGTACAGGGACGATGTTGGCTAACCATTAGGGATATTGGACAGACAAAAGAAAGTTGGTGTCTAGTTGTTTTTGTATTTCTTCTTGGAGGGCGAGGGACTATTCTGGTCATAGATGCCCAAGCTTTTGTTTGATGGGATGAATATCTGGGTTAGTGGGAAGCTTATGGGTAACAAGGTCTGTGTCTAGCCCAGGCATGTCTACATAGGTCAATGCAAAGATGTCTATGTGCTCTCGAAGTAAGTTTAACAGGGCATGCTCCAGATATGAGGTGTTAGGGTTCCCCATTTTCATAATTCTAGGCACGACTTATGACCCAAGGTTGATCTCTTAGAGGTCATCTACCGATGGAAGATTTTGGTTTTCTTGGCGTTCAAAGGCATCAATCACCTCTTTTGGCATTATTTCCTCATCATTCCATTCTTCTTATTCCTATTTTTAGAATGAAATGATTTCAGTATATATTTATATGAAAAGGGCATTTAATACCTGATGAGCAACTAGACTTGATATCAGACTCCAAGTTGCCTATATACTCGATGTTTGCATTGATCACAAGCTTAGTAAAGTTTGTTCAGTTGGGATCAAGTCACGCGTAGTTCTGGTCTTAAGGGGTGGACCAATTTATTATTTTTTTAAAAAACAAATGAGCTTGAAGTTGCTTCTCAGTTTGCCTATATACTTGACTTTGAGCATAAGGGCTTTTGTAAACATTGGTCTGTCAAGATCAAGCCACACGTAGTTTTTTGGCTACAATGGTAAAGAAAGAAGAAAAAAGTTTTTTTAAAAAACAACTGTACCTGAAGCTGTGTCTCAGGTTGCCTACGTACCCTTTACAGTTGCATTGGTTGAATTATTTGTACAATATGAGTCGGTAGGGATCAAGTCTACGTAGTTCTTATGCAAAGTGGTGAAAAGAAAAGACTAAAAACTTTTGAAAATATGAAACAAGAGTGGAATAATTCAGCTCTTCTTAGCTTTTTTCCTCAATCAATCAATCAATCACCTGGTCCTCCGCTATGGCTGAGTTGGCTTGTCTGATCTGCTCTTTAGCATTTACGGGCACCCATATTTTTGGCATATTGACCTGGTCAAGGTCAAATTCATCTAGGTTTAGCTCTTTACTCGCAATAACTGATTGCAGTGCTTCTATGACATCACCGGGGAGAAAGAGTAGACTTAGGGGAGCTAGGTTATCCTCCTTGTGTTCTAAGGTGTTGGCGGTTGAACTTTCCCCTACCTCAGGGACGGACGGCTTAGAACTAAACATTTAGGTATGAGGAGCAGCCTCAAGATGGTAAGTAGAGTGATGACTGATGTTCAGAGGGGGAAAAACAATTGGTCCTATTTGTGCACATTCCATGTTAAGTTTGAGTGGTACTGATAAGGGTGTTGGAGCTTACGATGTAGTTGGCAAAGTGGCTCATGTCTTGGGTAGTTCAGAAGTGGATGCAAAATGTTATGTGGCTTTGTGGCTAACTTTCTTTTTCTTGTTCTTCTTGAACTGATGCTTTATCAGAGGTCTAAACCCTAGGTCTGCTTTGTATAGAACTCTGATGGCTTTGATGGGGTTCTTTCTTCCTTGAGAAAACTTTTCTAAGCTTTTGTTCGAATCGGACTTCATCTTGACCATCATGCAGAACTTTGGTGGAAGTATTTTAGCCTTTCTCTTCAGATCTGTTGCTTCTCTCTCTGTATGTACAACCTCGAATTGATATGAAGTGAAAGTATTTGGAGCTTGCAAGTTTCAAACCCCCATTATCTTCTGTCATGTCATTGTAATAACATCTATGTCAGCTGGTACTATGATGCCTTCGTCATCGATAATGAACTTCACTTTCTAGTAGAGAGTGGATGGGATGGTGCTTGCTTGGTGAATCCACGGTCTTCCCAACAACATTATGAAGGAGGATGGTATGCTTATCACTTGCAACTAACTGAGTTGTTGAAGGCCCTTATGTCACATGGGTAAGGTTTCACACAATTTGAGGGGACTCCCAATGTGTCCAAGGTATCCTTTGTATAGATGTTCAGGGCAGACCCATTGTCCACCAAAATTAGAGGGATACACATGTCAGAATGGTGGGCCATGATGTAGATGACTCGTTTATACACGGTGTTGTCTTCGGGGATCTCATCCTCTGAAAATGTTATGACTCATGGCATTGATACTCTGGCCACCATGTTCTCAATCCTATTAGGTGTGATCGAGGCATCCACAAAGCACTTTTTGAATATGCTAAAAAATCTCCCTTTATGCTGCTCGGATGTCAACAAAAGGCCCAAAATTGAAACCTGTGCTTGTGTCTTGGACAACTGCTCGATCAAGAATAGGTGAGACTTTCAAATAGCTACTTCAAAAATCTCATTTTCTCTCCTTTCCTTTTTCTCTCTAGTCTTCTTTTGTACCTTTGTCTCAACTTCTTCTTCTATCATCTTTTCTTTTCCTTTCCCCTCTAGATGCAGATTTGTGACTGGTTTGGAGACTCTAGCTAACCTAGTAATGAAGGCTGTGAGCTCCTCCACCTCATCATTCGTTAGCTCATGATCTGCTACTTCCCCGACTAAATAGCCTAAAGGGACTCAGTTTAGGAAATATTGTATTCTGGTGGGTGGGGGGATGTTAATGAATTGGTAAGGGGATGAAAGGTTGGAGAGTTGTGCATATAGGGATGGTGGTGGAATGATATAAGGGGATGAAAATGGGTCATAGGTTGCTGAACCTTCTCCATACATGTCTGTGTCAGGAGGAAGAATTGTTACTAGGCTATCTGGGGCCATATCCCATATGTGCATGAGCAGATGCTCATACTTAGGAGGGGAAATAGGCGCGAGGGTGTATCCATTCAAGGTAGACACTTCATTAGTATTAGATAAGAAAATGATTTTTTTGGGTTCTTCTTCCACTTTCTTTCTCTCTTAGGTTTTTTAGGGTTTTTGGTTGCCAACATTGGGCTACACGAAATTGGGGCTATTTATTTCAAGGGGTGTTGAGTGTAGGGCTAGGATTTAATCTAAAATGGGTGGCTAGGGTTCAAGCATTTTGTGCTAGGGTGACTTGGCTGCATGGGAGGCTGGGATCTATTTGGATGGATGAGGTGGAGGGTGGAGATTAATTGTATTTGTTGGCATGGATTGATGAGGTGGCTAGAGGGGAAGCATGGGGTGCCATTTGATGGCATGTGGTAGGTTGCAATTTCCAAGTGGGGCATCAAGATGCCAATTGGGAGAGCTTGAGGGGAACTCTAGGGATTTCAACTCAACCCTTAGATCTAAGGGTGATGCGTGAGGGAACACATTGAAATATTCTAATCCAAGGGGTTTCATAAGATATTTAGGCATTAAATGCCATTAATGATCTAAGTTGAAAAGTCTTAGCTCATTAATGGATATTTATTGCTTTTAGGGTTTTTGAACCCTCTCTCCACCGTCACACCTCATGAGCTCTTGAGCTCAAAAGTTGGCCCAGTCAATGTCATTCTTTGAGGTTGCGAATACTCCAGTCGCGTTGGTCTAGTCAAAACCAAATTATGATAAGGGCAAGGGGTGAAACCATGGTTTTTTTACCTAAAAAGCTCTCATATGTACTCTGAAAGGGAAAGATGGTAAAATTGATCCAGAAATGTCTTAGTGACAAATGACCCCAGGTCCAAGTGAGCCACAGCCTTCGACTACACTGAATTACGGCGCTCGAGCAGAAAACTAGGTCAAACCCTTTTTTGAGTAATTGGAGAATACTGGACTGGAAATGCTACTAATTTTTCTGTAAATCTCTGTTATAGGTCATGTTGGGGGGACTTGAAGCTTAGAGAATCCCAGAGCCACAGGAGCTAACAGATTGGCTGTCAGATTCTTGGGCAGTTGCCAGAGGGTTTTTGAGGTAGGGTCACTTGGAGAGATTGAGTTTCTGTAGTTGCCCGAAGACTGGTGGAATTGACTTATCGGACATTCTTTGAAGTTAGAGTTTATGAAATGATCTTTAAAGGATAGGGGTGAAATTGAAAAAATGGGCCTGACTTTATAGCATTTTGACTTTGTGAGAACTTTTAAGGGCATTCCGTGTACCAAATAC
>JAOXJP010088988.1:0-28704 GCA_025762735.1 Platanus orientalis | reverse complement strand
TTGAAGTGGAGAGGTGCTTCTAGAGTGTTGTGTGATAAACAAATACCACTAAAATTGAAGGGAAAATTTTATAAGACCAGCCATGCTTCATCAATAAAACATACCCAATCGAAATACGAACAACTTCCATTTTCCTCAAGGGGTCATTTAAGATTACAAGAATTTCAAGGATCATTTCCTGGGTCCATTGGTGATTGAGGAGGACTAGGCAAATGTCTCATTTAAATACAAGAAAAATTCTGATAAGAAGTTTCACTCTCAACAAGTTCCATTGTAGGGATTTTTCAGCTGAGCAAAAAAAAAAACAATGTTCATTTTTCATCATGACGAGGTGAATGCCTTTATCAAAACAACCAAAACTTTAGGTTAACAATACTTCAAGATAGGTCAGGAGCCAAAAGTGAAAATTAAACAAACATCAAAAGAATTGAGGTTATGGAAGAACACAACATTTAGATTTCTAAAGAGCAAAAGAAATGTCAAATATTAGCAGCGATGAAATGAACTACAATACCAAGACAATCCAGAGAGGTTATACAATAGCAATAAGAATATAATAGATCGTATAAAATCACATATACATTCACCTTCCAAACAAATTCCCTGCAGCAACAGTACTTCCTTGTACGTAATAGTCAACAGTTTCTGTAACTTCTCCCAGAAGATCAGCTGTTTCAAGTACCTGGATTGTACAGGGAAAAGAGGTAATGGTTAAAAGCTTACAAATGTCAAAACATTTGGAAATCAAGATCTCAGGTCGCTACTATAATACAGTTATGCTCATAAGACATATCAACTGTTGCATGCAGCTTGGACAGTGAGCCCATTTTTTATGAATGTTTTTGACACTCTTGGAATGTTTGGCAAAGTTTTAAAGTCTCTATGAGTTGTTATGTCATGGAAAGCGTTATTGTGTATAATGTCAAGTAGAGCTTTGTTTATAGTGAACTATCTCCTAGGTGTCTGTGCCCCATAAATGTCCAGTAAACATTAGCCAAGACATGTTAGAGCTATGAGTATGGTTGTTCCCAATCCCAAGTCTGGTCAAATACCTTTTTTTTTATGAAAGAAAATCTTTTTTCATACAACAACAACAACAAACAGCCTTATCCCAACTATTTGGGGTTGGCTACACAAATCCTGTTCCACCATTCTGCTCTATTTAAGGCCATATCTGCCGTTGAATTACAAGCTGCCATGTCTCTCCTTACTCAACCTAGGTCAATTTTGGCCTTCCTCCAGTTCTTCTAGCACCTTCAACTTGCATCGTCTCACTCCTCCTCACTGGTGCAGTCATTAGTCTTCGTTGCACATGATCAAACCATCTCAGTTGACTCTCCCCCATTTTATCACCTATTACACCTAAGCTCCCATGAATGAATTCACTCATAATTCTATCATTTCTAGTCTTGTCACTCATCCATCTCAACATCCGCATTTCAGCCACATTCATTTTTTATGTACGTGTTGTTTGTAGGCTGCCCAACGAGTGGATTTCTATAGATATGTGCTAAGGATTGTAAGAGTAAAGGATGAAGAAGAAGAAGAAGAAGGATGGAGAGAACAGGGGAAAACAGGGGAAATCGTATGAGGTTATGTAGCCTTACCTCAAATGTATGAATGTATTATAAAAAGGGATACTAGAGCCATTACATAGAGTATTTACAAGTTTACCACTCATGGACAATGTACCCAAATACCCTTACATATTCTGCCCATGTACACTCTCATATACATCAACACTCACCCTCAAGTTGGTATGTAAATATTGTTCATACCCAGCTAACAAATAATCCTACTAAAACTAGGACTACACAATCCTTTAGTAAGCAGATCGACTAACTGATTTGCAGTCTTCACAAAGGGAATGCAAATTTGTTTGATTTGCAACTTCTCTTTTATGAAATGTCTATTAACCTCAATGTATTTCATTATGTCATGCTAAACCAGATCATGATAAATGCTAATGGTAGCTTTATTGTCTCAGTAAAATCGCATGGGACCATGACACTGAAATCCCAACTCTCTCAGAAAGCCATGTATCCACAGCATCTCACAAATCCCATGCGTCATTTCTCGACCGGGCTACAACTGACTGCTTCTTGCTATGCCAATAAACAAAGTTACCTCCAACAAAGGTACAATAACCAGAAGTAGATCTTCTATCAGTCATAGATCCTACCCAATTTGTATCTATGAAAACCTCAACTCAGAGATCATGTCTTCTACGATATAGGATTCATTGACGTGGACTCTTCTTCAAGTAGCGAACAATGCGGTATGCTACCTCAAGATATCTAGTTGTGGGAGCATGCATAAACTGGTTGACCACTCTAACTACATGAGAGATATATGGCCTAGTCCAGGTCAGATAAATCAGCTTCCCTAGAAGTCTCTGATAACGCCCAATATCAATAAGTCTGTGGGATGGAAATACTAAGTTTGTTCATCAAGTGGCTAATAGGAAAAAGCAGAAAATATGAAATCTAGTATCATGGTGGATGGGGAGGGGACTATGGGGTTCAAGGAAATATCCAAAGAAGCTATCTCTTTTTTCAGAAGATTGTATAAAAAGGAGGCGGGTCCTAGACCGATTATTGACAACCTGTTTAATGTGCGACTCCCTTTGGAGCAAGCTGTTGATCTTGATCAGCCATTTTTGGAGGAGCAAGTTTGCAATGTCATCTTTTCTATGGACAATTCCAAAGCTCCTGGGTCTGATGGTTTTTCTAGGTTATTTTATCAAACTTGTTGGGATACCATTAAAAATGATCTTGTGAAGGTATTCTTTGAGTTCTTTGATTGAGGGGTTACTAGCAAGGCTATGAGATCCACGATTTTAGTGTTGATTCCCAAAAAGGAGGGGGCCAAGACTGTGGGGTATTTTCGGCCCATTCACTTGGTGAGTAGTTTGTATAAAGTCATCTCTAAGGTGTTGTTTGCTCAACTTAGGAGTGTCATGGCAGGGGTTGTCTCTTCCACCCAGAGTGCTTTCATCCAGGGAAGGCGGATCTTGGATAGTATTTTGCTTGCGAATGAATGTGTAGACTCGATGAAGCCTGACAAGAGATGAGTGGTTTGCAAGCTTGATATGGAGAATGCATATGACAGAGTGGACTAGAAATTCCATTTGTGGGTTCTCTGAAAGAAATGCTTTGGCAATAGCCAATAGGTTGATATCTTAGATGAAGGGGTGTGTTTTGGAGCCTTTCTTTTTTATCTTGGTGAATGGGATTTCTAAGGGTTTCTTTAAATCCTCTAGAAGTCTTCATTAAGGGGATCCATTATCACCTTATTGTGTTCTCTCATGGCGGATGGATTGAGCGTCATTCTTAAGAAAGCTGAAGAAAGGGCCTTGTTGAAGGGTTGTATTATTAGTGACGATAGGATTATGGTCTCCCATCTCCAATTTGCAAATGATACTATCATCTTCCTTAAAGTTGGTAGGGATAACATTAGCACGATGGAGATTTGCATGTAGATTTTTCAAGCGATCTCTGGGTTAAAGGTGAACCTGTTCAAGTCCTGCATGGTGGGCATTAATGTTGATGGTAACAGTCTTTCTAGCCTCGCAAAAGTGTTGCAATGCAATGTGGGTAATTGGCCTATCAATCATCTGGATATGCCACTTGGTGGGAACCCCAAGGCGGGGGTTTTTTAGGATCCTATGGTGAAAAAGGTATCTAAAAAGCTTGTGTGTTAGAAGAGATCCTACATTTCCTTGGGCGGGAGAATTACTCTGATTAAATCGACTCACTCTAACATCCTGGTGTATTATATGGCTTTGTATAGGATGCCTTGTAAAGTGGTGAATATTATCGAAAGATATCAGTGGGACTTTCCTTGGAAAAGATGAAGGAAAAAGAATGATCAATTAGTGAATTGGGAGATTGTTGTGAAATCCAAGGCGAATGAAGGGTTGGCGTTGGGGAAAATTAAAGAGAGAAATGTGGCATTGTTAGGTAAATGGTTGTGGAGATTTTCTACAGAGCATGGAAGTTTATGGTAATCTATCATCCAAAGCAAATATGATTATGATGCGAATGGGTGGAACTACAATCAAACTCTCCCTCGCTCTCATTCCTTGTGCTAGCAACACATTACCTAAGTAAGCCCTTCCTTTTTCCCCCATATGCATTTTCTCCTTGGTAATGGCCATAAAATTCGCTTTTGGAAAGATCTGTGGTGGGGTGAGTCCACAATTAATGTTGCCTATCCTCGTGTTTTCCACATTGCTTTGAATAAGAATGCCACAGTGGCAGAGATCCTCTCTCAAGGCCCTAATGGCCTTAATTGGTCTCTCCCTTTTTCCCGAGACTCCTATGAGCGGGAAATCCCCTTAGTTGGTCCACTCATTGAGGATCTACATTAGGCATATGTCAACAAGGACGAGGATGATGTCTGTATTTGGAATCCTTTGCCTAATGGTGTGTTCTCTTCCAAATCCTTCTTCCACATCCTGATTGGAAATTGTATCTTGTCGTCCCATTTCCCAGTTTGTAATATCTGGAACTCTATTGCACCTCCAAGGGTAAAGGCTTTCTCTTGGATCTCCTACTTGGGTAAGCAAAACGCGATGGATGTGCTTTAGAAACGGAGGCTATTTATGTCCCTCTCGCCTACCCCTTGTATATGCAGGAGGCTAAATCTGGGGATCATATTTTCATTCATTGTGCCTTTTCCAGGAAGATTTGGGACCATTTTAAGCAAGCTCTTTTGTTGCACATTGCCATGCCAAGTTCTTTGAAGGCATTGATTGACTTATGGGGTTGGAGGTGAAAGGGGATAGGAGATGGATATTTCTAAAAGCCACTCTTCAAGGTGTGGTTTGGGATATCTGGAAAGAGAGAAATATAAAGATCTTTGATGACAAAAGTAGGAGTGTATGGGAGGTCATTGACTCGATTATCTGTGATATTTGTTCCTGGGTTCTTGTCAAGGAGTTTTCTGATTGTTTCATAAATGACATGATGTGGGATTGGTATTCTTGCCTTTTGGAGCCTCTAATCCCTAAGCCTTCTATTGCTTTGGAGTGGTCTCTCCCTTCCGTGGGTATGCTGAAGGTTAACGTGGATGGTGCTTCTTTTGGCAATCGTGGGCCAGCTAGCTATGGTTATGCGTTGCGAGATTCAGATGATCAGATTCTTTGGGTCAAGGCTAGTCCTATTGGAGGGCGGAATGTTGTGTTCATGGAACTCATGGGGATGTTGGAAGGGCTAAGACATTTGAAGGCCAAGGATCTGAGAGGTTATGTTGTGGAAGGTGACTCTCTGACGACTTTCTCATGGGGAAGAGGGGTGGCAGTGGCAGTGGCACGTGGAGGATGCATCGTTATATTGTTGAGATCAGGACCTTGGTCAAGTATCCTAATACTATCTTATCTCATATACCCCATGCCCAAAATGCGATTGGCAACAATCTGGCTAAGTGGACTGTGGATCAACAGTACTTGTTCAAAGGGGACCATATGTCTGTGTGATGTTGTAATCTTTTTGGGTTGTTTTTGCAACTAACTTGGCTGCTTGGTTTGTACTGTTTCGCCTTTTCATTCTTTATATATAGATATATATATATATATAGGCGATGGTTAGACTCAATGGAGGTGTCACAAGGTTTACACCCTAGCATCCCAAAGTCTTGAAGGAGATTTGAAACATATTTGCGTTAAGATAGGAAAAGACCATCTTTGGATCTTGAAAGGCCCCAAATCCTTGATTTCAAACTCATTTCTAAGAAAATCTTTCAAGTGATTAATCTCACAATGATCATCACCCGTAACCACAATATCATCAACACAGACAATAAGGGTTGTGACCTTTCCTCGTTGACACTTCCCAAAAGACAATATGGTCGGCTTGGCACTATCTGTAGCCGTTCTAGAGCATAGCACCTCAAAATTCAAACCATGTTCAAGGAGATTTTTTTAGGCCATAGAACGCCTTCTTTAGGCAACACACTTTCCCTTTACAACACACATTCCCTTTGTCTATGGATAGCTGGAATCCAAAAGGTGATCTCATGTAAACTTCTTCTTCAAGGTCTCCAAAAAGGAAGGCATTCTTGACATCAAGTTGAAATAGTGGTCAACCTTAATTTGCAACAACTGAGATCAAGATCCTGACAAACCTCATCTTTGCTACTAGAGTAAAGGTCTCCTGGTAATCAATCTCATAAGTTTGGGTGAATCCTTTGGCTACCAACCAAGTTTTATATTGTTCAACAATACCATTGGTTGGAGCTTCACTAAGAATACCCATTTGCACCCCATTGGCTCCTTCCCTCTTGGAAGGTCAATAACATCACGTCTTGTTCTTTTCAAGTGCCTACATTTCCTCCTCTATTGCCTTTCGCCACTAAGGCTAGGATAAAACATGGGTGTTAGGTTTTTTGTATTGTCAATGTCCATGCACAAAACAATAAGTGTACATGCAGTGGTCATCTTCTATAGGACTCTATGATGTAAATTGAATACCCATGTAAGTACAAAAAAGAGAGTCTAAGAAAGCAACAAGGAGATGGACTCGAAGCCAGAATAACCAAGCCAAAGAGACTCAAGCATTGTACAAGAATCCCAAGTATCAAGTGCTAGTTGCCTTAAGGAAGCCAACACCTGAAACATAAAGGTAAAAAAAAAAAGTTGGTAAGTTGGGCTTGGGATAATCCGAATAAGTCAAAAGACCCAAAACAAGCATAAAATTTTGTATTTAACATGGACCCAAGCCCAAGGGAAGAAGCCCAAGAAAAAAGACCAAGAAAATGACGAAAATGGGTCCAAAACCCAAAAATGGGTTTAACAAGACCTAGGGACCTATCCCAGACAGCTAGGACCAGTCCCAAGGCCCCAGGACTGGTCCTAAGCAGAGAAATTCAAATTTTCAAATTTTGAAAAGCCCAAATGGCTAGTTTTTTTATTGATGTAAACTAGACGTTGGGGGACGAATTTAAACCCTTCTGAGCCTCTATAAATAGGGTATTGAGCCCAAGAACAAGAGCAAAGTTTTACACTTGAACATATAGTCAAATCCTTGTGAAAGAAAGCCAAAGAGTGAGCCAATAAACCCATGAGTTAAACCGTTGTTGGCCTATGACCTTAAGAGTTGTTCTACATAGTTAAACCTATTCAAGGTTCTGTAAAAAGCTTCACAAAGTTATTAGTTACATCATTTGGAAGCAAAAGGAAAATTGTTTATACAAGTTAAATTCGTCTATGCAATAGGCATTCCGAAGAACGAAGATTCCTTCTTCTACAACAAGTTTGCAGTGTTCGCCGGATCATCGAAGGCGGATTCTCTTCTCCCTTGCTGAAGCCAAGTGAACCATAGTCCACCAGAGTCACTAGATGAAACGTACCTATCAGAGTCACTAGGAACACACTTTCAAGGGAGTGGTTTCTCCAGAGCTTGTAAGTAAATTCCAGATTTATAAATTTCCCAGTAATAGTTTAAGAGAACTATTAATGAAAATTAAATAGGCTCAGAGGAGCCAGTTGGAGAGTGGACGTATGCCTGAAGTGTCGAACCACTATAAATTCTGAGTGTTGTGGATTATTTGAATTTTATCTTTACTTATGCTTATGTTTACTTTGATTATGCAAAGTAGCCCAACACACTAAGTGAATCTAACTAAGGTTAATATAAAATGATTAATCAAGCATCCTAAGAGAACTTATCAGCCCTGCTCCCGCTCTGCTATAGTTAACACTATAGTGCATGACGGAGCCCCATGGTCTATGATAAATTCATAGAAAGTTAATTTTGATAATTAAAAGAATCCTGCTGCACTATAAGATAATATTAAGTAAATCAAAAAAAAGGTTGAATAATATTTAAAAGAATTTTTAAATAAGGATCCTATTCACCCCCCTCTCTAAGATCTTTTGGATCACACCATTTTGGGATTTTTATGGGAAACACTGCATGGAATGGAAATAGAAGACAAAAAGGTAGAGAAAACTATAAACTCGTGAGACAAAGATTCATAGCACACATAGTTAGCAATGAGGTGTTGAATACAAGCACGAGTACCCTTTCTAATAGCAATGGGCAAATGAGAATCATTAGGAGTTATTGAAGAAGCAATACCTGGAGAGGAGGCGACTTGTTGGAGAGGCACATGAGAGCTAGGAGCAATCTTCTACCTCATTCTAACAAACACATAAGTAAAAAAATACACTTCAAAGCAAAAGGATGATAACACTTATATCCCTTATTATTCAGAGCATATCCAATGAAAATGCATTTAAAAGCCTTGGAGTCCAACTTAGAACAATCTAACTTCGATACATCTACGTAGCAAATGCATCCAAAAACTTTGGGAAGAAAAGAGGAACCAAGAGCAGAGCTGGAAACAGGAGAAATAGGAAACTAGAAGTCAAGAATCCAAGTAGGCATCTGATTCATAAGATAGGTAGTAATCTGAAGAGAATCTACCTAAGAAACCTTTGGAACATGCATCGTGAATAACAAGGCACGAGTAATCTCTAATAGATTGCGATTTTTCCTTTCAGCAATCCCATTCTATTCAGGAGTTCCTAGACAGGTAGTTTGATGAAGGATGTCATACTGAGAGAAATAGGAGGAAAAACCATAAGACATACTCTTGTTAGAACAAAGAACAAAGAATACAAATCTTAGAATCAAACTAAGTATCTACCATCTTATCAAATAGTTGAAAAATAGAAAACACCTCTTGTTTAGCATGCAACAGATAAACTCAAGTAGTACAAGTAAAGTCATCCACAAATGTAACAAAATAACGATAACCAAATAAAGAAGTAACAGGGGCAGGACCCTATACATCAAAATGAACAATAAAAAAAGGAAAGGTACTCCTACTAGTACTCATAAGCAGGAAGTGCCACTGCATAAGCTTAGATAAGGAGGTAGAAATGGGTACAGACCCAATCCCAACAATAGAAGAAACTGAGCCATCAGAAATGGGAATCGTGTCTTAACCAAAACAAACAATATAAGTGCAGAAAATAGATGACGTACCAGTCATATGGTAAGAGACACATGAATCAATAATCTAGGAAGCACTAGAGGTTGTAGAGGAAGCACTAAGGACAAAGAGTCCGGTATACCTATTACAACAATGGTAGAGGTTAATACACCATCAAAAGAAGTATCCATATGAGCCACAAAACAACAAAGAGATACCAACTCCCCACTAGAGATAGTAGAAGGCTCAAGCAAGGTAGCAGGAGGAGCAACATCAGTAAGTGTAGCAGCATATGCACTGAAACGACCCCTAGTAATAGAACGAGGAGCTACACCACACTGAGTAGACAGACAGATGCGCTCCAAAGGGCGACCATGAAGGTCCCAACATGTGGCCTCCATATGGCATGCTCATCCACAATGATCACAATGTAATCAATCTCGGTCATCTGAGCCACTGCCAAAACGGCCACCACTAGGACCACCTCTTTATAACATGGAAGCAAGAGTTGACCACTTAGGAGCAAGGGGAGGCTAAGACACAGAAATAGAACTTCAACGGTGCTCCTCACGGTGGAGAAATGCACAGACCTCAGCGAGAGATGGAAACGAATCATGGGAAAGAAGATGACTACGAACAGGCTTAAACTCAGGATTAAGACCCACAAGAAGCTCAAATACATGGCTCTACTAAAAAAACTTATGAAAAACTGAAGCATCAGTAGCACAAAGAGTGGGAAGGGTTGAATAATGGACAACCTCCTCCCACAAGCGACACAAGCTGAAGTAATAGGCAGTGATAGACTAATCACCCTAATGCATTTGCCTCACCCGCTTACAAAGCTCATACACATGAGCAAGATGGCCAATTTCAAAATTAGTCTTCTTAAGGGTATCCTATATCTCCTTGAAGAATCCAAAAACATTTACGTATTACCAATCGACGACTGCATAAACTGGAAAAGCCAGGAAACAACAAGAGCATCTTCACCCTCCCACTTGGGAAATTGAGAAGAAAGAACTAGGGCAAGAGTACTCCCAGTAATATACCACCATTTGCCACAGCCAAGGAGGGACCATTGAGCTGACTAAGACCATGCCAAGTAGTTGGCGTCATCAAACTTCACAATCATAGTAGATGCAAGGGCCTGATCATAGCCTAGAAAAAAATGGCCAATGCTAGGAGCTGAAACAGTCACCCAAGGGAGGGAATTAATCTGATCATCCTCAAACATGATAACGAAGAGAGAAGAATACTGCAGCAGATCACAAACAAGTGCATCAGAACACAACCCACGATAAAAGCTGAAAAAGAACCTAAAAATAGCCAACAATTATACCAGTAGAAGCAAAAGTGCACAACTGGTGACACCCACAAACAATCACGGCACAAGAGGCTAGAAGCACACAACCAGAGGCTACACAGTCCTACACCACCACAAAAGTCGGCAAACTAATCCACAAAACCATACAACCCAATCGTACAAAAGAGAATAGATCATAAGAACCATAAGACCTCAAAAAGACCATTCCAAACAGCAAAAACAAAGCCCAACAAAATAAGCAAGCAAAAAAATCAAGTCCACAGCACGTAGAAGGCTCCCCAAATCATACAGAATACCAAGAGGGAACCATAAACATCACAACAAGCAAAAAAACACAAAAATCGAAGAGGAAAGAGGGAAAATAAAGCCTAGTGGCAAGAGTGCTCTAGTAGAACACATAGAACGTGCTCAAATCCGAATGGATTTGAGTGAAACAAGAGACAAAAGCTCACACAAGGTCAGGCAAACTAGAAGCAACCAGAATCAAAACCCAAAAACATGTAAACACGAATAAAACAAAAACAAAAACAAAAAAACGAGATTTGAGTATTACTCAAAAAATAAATAAATAAATACTTGAAAAACATACGAAATATTCTAAATGAACTCCAAACAAAAAAACAAACAAAGCAATATAATTCTCAAAAAAACTTGATCTACCAAGATCTACAGGAATCGTCACTGACCTACCAGATCCGTACTAATGGTGACGTCATCCGTATGACCCACTGACGTCAACTAGGGTGTTGCAGCCACCGAAAAACTGTCTGGGGCCTTCGGATCGATATGTTGGCTCTGATACCAAGTGGATTTCTATAGATATGTGCTAGGGTTTGCAAGTGTAAAGGATGAAGAAGAAGAAAGAAAAGGGAGAGAGAACAAGGGAAATTGTATGAGGTTATGTAGCCTAACCTCATACATATAAATGTATTATTAAAAGAAATACCAGAGTCAATAAATAGAGTACTTACAAGTATACCACCCACGGACAATGTACTCAAATACCCTTAATATATCTACTTAGGACCCCTTTCTTATCCAAAACCCACCAAATGATCCTTCTTGATACCTTATCGTATGCCCTTTCTATATCAATGATAACCAAGTGAAGATCTTTCTTCATTTCTCTATATTTTTCCATCAATCACCGAAGTATGAAAATTGCTTCAGTTGTTGATCTCCCACGCATAAATCCAAACTGATTTTTAGACACTCTAATTTCACGTCTTAGTTGATGCTCCATCACACTCTCTCATAGTTTATTATATGACTCATAAGCTTGATCCCACAATAATTGGTGAAATTTTGGATAACCCCCATGTTCTTGTATATAGGATCAACAATACTTTTCCTCCACTCATTCGGTATTTTTTTAGTTCTAATGATCTTGTTAAAAATTTTAGTTAACCATGATAAGTTATTGTCTCCCATACATTTCCAAACTTCAACGGGGATACCATCTGGTCCTAGTGTCCTTATCTTCATCCTCTTCAAAGCCTTTTTAACTTCTGTCACTCTAATCCTATGAAGATACCGATGATCTCTAATCTCCTCTACTCTAACGATTTCCAGACTGACGTTCTTTACATGATCCCCGTTTACTAATTTTGAAAATAACTCATCCACATTTCTTTAATCTCTTCGTCTTTTACTATGAATCTATGATCCTCACTTTTAATGCACATCTAACATGGCCTAGGTCTCTACATTTCCTATCCCTTATTCTCACAAGTTTATATACATCCATCCCACCCTCCCTAGTACCTAACTTATGATAAAGGTCATCATACACCTTGAATTTTGCTCGCTTACAACTTTCCTAGCTTCTTTTTTAGCATTTTATATCTTTCTAGGTCTTCTATAATTTTAGTCATCTATCAATCCTTACAACAAGATCTTTTATCTCTAATCGTTTTTTGGACTTCATCATTCCACCACCAAGTTTATTTAGATCATTGCACTTTCCTTCTAGATTCTCCAAGAACCTCTTTTGCTACTCTTTTAATACAACCAGCCATTTCATTTCACATGACATTTATATTTTCTTCCAAATTTCATTTCCCCTCATTTGTCAATAACTCTAAATTTCACTAATATTTCATTTTTTAGGTTCAACCATCTAATTCTTATGTAATTAATTTCTTGTTTCTTTATTCTTAATCTTTTAATACGAACATCTAACACCATTAGCCGATGTTGTGTGGTTAAACTCTCCCCGGAATAACCTTATAATCTTTATATATTGACCTTTTTATCCTCTTAGTAGGAAAAAAGTCTAACTTCTATTTGACCCACTTTTGAAAGTAACAAAATGTTCCTCTCTTTATGAAGTATGTGTTTGTTATTGCAAGATCATATTTCATTGCAAATTCTAAGATTGTTTCTCTAACTGCATTTTTTTCTCCAAATCCGTATCCTCCATGGACTCTCTTATATCCACCACTAGTTTTCCCCACATGTCCATTTAAGTCACCTCTTATAAATATTCTCTCAAACTTAAGAATTCCCTGAAACTAATCCATCCATGTTTTCCAAAATTTGTTTTTTAATAGTTTCATCTAGTCCTACTTGAGATGCATCAGCACTAATTATGTTAATTATCTCTTTTTCTAAGACAAGTTTAATTGTTATAATCATATCACTTATTCTCTTAACATCTACAACTACCTCCTTTAGATCTTTGTCTACTATTACTCCTACCCCATTTGTGTTATTGGTTTCTCCTGTGTACCAAAGTTTAAAGCTATCAATCAGTCTCTTATAGACAAACAATATTAATTCTCCTTCTTTTCATAGTATCTACTAATTCTATACTCTTACTTGTTAAGGTTCCTATGTTCCAAGATGTTAGGAGAATCTCACTCTCTTGGACTAACTTCTTTACCCACACTCATTCATGGTGTGGGAACCCTTGCATACTTATCATTGTTTATAAGAAGGGATAAGAAATCTCCTATATACAAAAGAGCATAAGAGCATTGGTCAACAGTTCTAACGTGTTCAAGGGTTCAACAATTCAAATTTCATGATATTCGGATACGATTAGCAAGGTCAAAGACTCAAATCATGAAATTTCAAAAAACCCAAAGCTCCTTGAATGGAGGTTTATGAAAATAAAAAGGAAACTTGGAATTTTAAGGCAAAAGAAGATGAGAGTAGGATAGAAAGAAAGAGAGAAAAATAAAAAGATACTAAGAGAGAGAAAGAAAAAAAATAAGAGATATACCTTAAAGAACAGAGGGAATCTGAGGCCGCACCTATGGAAGAAGAATGAAGACGGAAATCATGAGTGGCGACAACCCTTGGAGGAAGAAAACCAGGCCCACAGCATACCTTGGGAAGCCATCCAAATTCACACAATAAAACCAATATTCTTCACTGAATCTTATTACATTGAGAAGTTCCTTTAAACAGGCTTACATCCTAATGAAATTAGAATTTTTTTTAAAAGAGAAACATTCTAAAACATGCCTAAACTTTCTAAAATCTAAAACTTCTTAAAAACACACTTTCTAAAATCCTAAACTTACTAAAACAACCCAAACTTGTTGCACAAATATTACCAAACCTAAGACTTTCTAAAATTTGGAGTTTCTAACAAAAAAACTTACTACAATTTTAACTTCTAAAAACACTATTCCCGCAACTTTTGATAACCTATTAGTAATTGGGTCATAACTTTCCCTAATCACCTCAGAGTTGTGCAATCTTGGTCTCATTAGAAATGTAACTGAATAACCTCTCTAGTGACACCAAAATCCAGCCAAAAAAACAAGTTTTAACCTTAGAAAAATTGGGTTTAAAGTGAGCGACTGGATTACAACTCAAAAACCAAAAAAACTAAACTATCCATGAAACTATTGGCCTTGTTACAAAATTATCCCCCCTTACAAAATTTGAATTGACCCCACATAACATATAAATTTAAATCTAGCCCTTTTATGTGGGGGTACATCCATAAGTCACATAACATTGTCCACATCACCAACACACTGCTGGCAGCACCAATCTCCATATTAGCAGCCTTCCTTTTTCCAACTCCAAGAATGCTGGACTCCTCCAACTTCTGAGAAAGCAATAGGGATGTGGAGGTGAAACCTACATCATTGCAAAGTCCATCATCCCATGCATATGTGCAGTGAATCAGCGAGTGGGAGACAGATTCCCCATTCTTCAAGCAAAGCAAACTTATGTTGGGGATGGTCATTCCTTTTTTTTCAAGTTATCCACCATTGATATGCCTCCAAACACTGCTGTCCACATTAAATAAATAAAACTTGCACATCTGACAGAACCAGATGAAACCAAGTCTTTCCAAGGGATTTTAATTCCTTGGGAGGTATCAAGTCAAAGTCCTAATTTACCATTAATGATGTGGGAAACTGATGCAGAACTTAATGATGCAATTGGGAATCGGAATTGTAAAAGATATTAGTGGATAATGAAATCTAGAAGGAAGGCAGATTCTATAAATAGCGAAGGTGAGGTCTTGTTAAAGGGAAGTTTGGAACTGGTTTTGAAAGCAAGGTTACTTTAGGTTGAGCTTTGCTTCTAATCTCTTATCTTCTTCTTCCTCCAAATTTTGGTGTTCTTTCCTCTTATTCCTCCCTTCTGAATTAGATTGCAAATAATTTTTATCCAAAAAATACTGCATTCCATATTATATTATTGAAATGACTTAGTACCTCTAATATCACTAGTGGAATGTGTTGAACGCCCTGTGGTTTCTTTTATGCCCAATAGCCCAAATCGCAACAGCCAGAACTAGCCGCCAAATCTATGTACCTCTCATCAAGAAAGCAGAAGTCCTCCATCCGCAAAAATGACTACTCAAATCCCTTGGAGTAACCCAACACTGCTCAAATTCTTTTGGCATTGCATGCCAAATTTCTAATAAGAACTGGCAGCAAATCCATAAATGGGGAATATTCTTCTAATCCTAGTGGCATAAGAGGTACATATTAGGAAGATAGGGACCTCTTTTCAATAGGTTATCTAAAGTTAGAATCTTCATTAGTATAGCCATCCATACAAAGAATTCTCCTTTGGAAGGGATGGGATTAAACCATATGTGCTTCCAAGGGATGGAGACCGGGTTTTCCTTGTACAACAACTTGGCAAGATTTCACTGAAAACCCTCCATTCATTTCTAAATTCCATATTCTACCATCTCCCTCCCCCTCTCCTCCTAAGAGGATTCCATCCAATCTACCAACAAATTGGATAATGGAAGGATCTCCCAATCGTTCAAATCTCCCCCCAAAATTGGATTCCAAGATGTTTTTGTACTACAATTCTAAAGACCTAAAGAAATTCCACTTTTAAAGTCTCTCAATCTCTACACCATTTATCCTCCTAAAATCTCGGCCTCCTCCCATCCCCCGCTCTAAAGCTAATACCCTTCCTAAAAGCTTCCAAGTTACTCATGATACCTTTCCATAAACCTTTTCTATGAGGTATCCCTACATCTTTTCCTTCCCACTCGTTTACGACTACATATTTCACTGCTATGCTTCATCTCCACAAGCTACCCACCTCTGCCCCAAATTTCCACAGCCATTTACATAGAAAAGCCTCAAGGGATGATAAATAAGAACATAAAATTATATGAAAATACTCAATAGAGAGGTTATCAGCACTCATAGGAGGGTTATCTGTTTCATTCCTTTTTGCTTTTACTCAATAGAGAGGTTAACAAGAAAAGCTTGTTAATCAAATAGGTGTGATAGTAGGTACCCAATTGGCCAGAGTATGGTAGTAATTTAGGTAGGATTACATAATAGTGATAAGTAGCAATACATATCAAAACAGAAGAATAAGTGGACTTAAGTATTTTACATAAAAAGAGATGAGGATTCTAACTAATGAGAGATTTTATTAGGATGGTTTAGGCATGCTATTATAGAGGTTTGAGTCTAGTAGTTATGATTGGTATTATTAAATTTGAAAAGCAAATTTTATGGCTGGTTATATATAATAAAATGTAGATGTCATAAGGCTGGAAGAAGAAGAAGAAGAAAAATCAGTTAGCTTAGGCACTAGTGCTCATAAGTCATAAGAGGTGCCCCACCCTCAAAGTGGACTTCATCTCACCCTTTTTCACCTTTTCTGTTCTTTTTATTCAATTTACAGCAGATATAAACTCCAATATTCCTATCAGTTGGTATTAGAGAAATTTGATCCTAGGATCAGATTGATTTAAAAATACTAAAGACAAAACATGGTTTTCAGCCAACAGTAGGTATTAACAGAGCTTCATCAGAAAATTTTACAAAATTTAATCAAAGAAAACATGGAGCAGTCGGGTGGACAGAACAACTCTTCGTACGAACCTTCATCCGTGGTTTTAGAGAACTGATTCGGATTGAAGTGGGGTTTCATCACCCAGAATCAATGTCTCAGGCAATTGGTTTAATGCAACTACGAAAAGAAAGGAAGTCAACTTATTCTTAGTATTTTGGTACATTTCATTACTTTTCAGTATTATGTAACCCTAAATACATTATTATCATACCCCACCCCAAATAGCTACATAACAGGCAAGGATCCAAAGAAAGTAACAGCCCCACTAGACTTTGCAAGGTCAGGACGAAAGTGAGAACCAAAAAAATAATAATAATAATGTACAAGAATCCAACAGGCAAAGAGAGATTCATTGTATCCCATTATGCACCTTTTAACACCATCTTTCCTCAATATATAGTTGAAAGGCTGAGTATCTTTGAATTCATGACAAATACAAGACCAAATATAAGATAACGCATGCCCTCATCACCACTCTATAAGACTGCTCTGAATAATTTTCAAAGAAAATGAGAACAATCACAACAGCTTCAGTCTAAAAGTTTTTAAAAACAAAAAAAAATGCTGCTAGTGATAGCACTTCACTTTTCTTTTCTTTTCTTTTTTTCTTTTTTTTTTTTTTTTTTTTTTTATAAAAAAAAATTAATTATATATTTAAAAAGGATGAGAAATCCCCAAAGACTACAACCAAGCAACACAACAAGAAAGAGTTACAAATGAAAATTTAGCCCCCAATCCCTTAAGGTGGACATCACCGAATAATCTCCAAGTTGTTTCTAGCCAAGGCCCCAAAAACATGGTAACTCCTTAGCCCTACAAAAAAACATAGAAAGCTGGTTTCATACATCCTTCAAATACCCTCCTGTTTCCTTCAAGCCAAATGAGCCAACAAACAGCCGGGTACCACACAAAATTCCATAGAATGCTTCCTTAGACAACTTCACAATCTTCTAGGAGGCTAACAATAAATCAACTCTATTCGGGGTCACCCGAGATAGCTCAATTTCACTCAAAAGCCTCACCCATATCTCCGAAGCATAGAAATTACGAATAAAAATATGATCAGTACTTGCAGCATCTTGCATATAGAGGTAGCAAACGTTCTGAATAATCATACCTCTCTTTTGGAGCAAATCAATGCTACGAAGGCGCCTTTTGATCAAAATCCAAATAAAAAAGTAACCTTAGAAAGGAGATGAAGCTTCCAAACGTCAACCCATATACAGTCAGGTAATGCCTCTACTGCCCACTGAGCCTCTCTATACGATTTTACAGAAAAACCGCATTGTGGCACAAATCCACATTCCAAAAACCACTATCAACCCTTGGGTTCCAATACTCCATAGCCTTCATATCCTTATCTCTCACTAGCCGATAAAGATTTGGGTGTTCCAACATAAGCTGTCTAGTGGAGCAGCACCTGTCCATCCAAAATCTAGTTTTGACTCCAGATCCCACCTCCATCATGATTCCTTTTTTGAATTCCACCAAGGAATTAAAGATAGCCTTCCAACAACTACAGCCATAAGGTAGTGAGGTATTTTTAGACTCCCAGTTAGTTACAATCCTGTATTTATCAGCCACAATTTGACACCATAAGCTATCCCTTTCTTGACCAAACTCCACAGTTATTTGGAAAGAAACGCTCTATTCATATCGCTGACTCTGGTGATCCCAAGACCCCCAAATTTATTTGGTTTACAAATGTCCTCCCAAGCCACGAGGTGCATACTTTCCTCTTGATTCCTTCTACCCCAAAGAAAGTCCATTTGGCATTGTTCAATCTTCTTCTCAACCGTTGTCGGTATCAAAAATAATGATAAGTAATAAATAATGATAAGTAATAGGTCGGAAGACTTGCCAAAACAGATTTAATTAACACCACTTTCCCTCCCTTTGATAATAGACTACCTTTCCAACCCGTTAGCCTTTTCTGAATACGGGAAACAACCGGATTCCAAGATGCCGTGTTTTTGTATGAAGCACCCAACGGAAGGCCTAAATAAGTGGTCGGGAGATGGCCCACCGAGCATCCAATCAGCCAATCTATCAATCTGATCCACATTTCCCACCACGTATATTCTGCTTTTATGAAGATTCACCTTAAGGCCAAATACACTACCCCTCACCCACATCCCCACCCCCACCCCCAGAAAATAATAATAATAATCATAATAATAATAAAGTCTCCAAATCAACTTAATGTCAATGACCATGATTGCCAAGAAGAGTATAGTTCTAAACCGAAAGAGCAACTTCTCAACCACAATACCACAAAGGACTCATGCAAGCTAAAGTAGAAAATCCTGTGAAAATTGATGTAGGAGCTCCACCAAAACATTATTTTTTGGCTAAAATACCAACCCGAGTATTAAGGAACAGCAACAAATGCATTATGAAGGAAAAAAAAAAGAGAGGGAGTAAAGGTAGAAAAAAAAAAAGATAAATTATATAGAACACATATTTTCCACTTCTCTTATTTAACATGATAAGCAAATGCAATTACCATTGTTCTTGATTCCAGACTTATAATCAGATATGCATGATACTCATCATCATCAGATGCCATTTTGGAAGAGTCGGTATTATGACTGCGTGCATTCTTGTGGTACACAGTCCAAATTCCTTTGCAACCAGGTAACTCAACCTGCAAATGCATGTAAACATTACACTGCTGTATATAGATGTGAATGGAGTCATGTAGTTGTATGCATGGACCCCTACATCTCATAAGTGTATTATAGCTTACTAATGTAATAATTATGCACGTAAGAATCTTTTTGCATACAAAAAGAATCAGAAAATCAGATAAATAACTGGAACTCCATCTAACATATCTCAGTTACAATCTGCATCTAGACGTAGTCATTAACATATATCCATTCAACTAATGCCTTATCTAAGTATTCACTCAATAAATTCCATTATTACCATCTTATGCAAACTATAGAGAAAAAGGTAGTTTTTATAAAAAGATCATCATGTCTTATGTAATTCAGTTTGGGGGGGGGGAATAATTGTTAATTGTGATCAATGTAATTTCCAATATATCTTTGGCTCAAATTTCATGACAAGAATCTGTCAAGTGACTATTTCCCTCTAAGAAGACAAGGCCAATGCTCATTCATGATTCATGAGACCGCTAAGACGCCGACAATAGTTTGGAATGAACATTTGACAACATGAGTAACGGCAGAAATAGTTTCAAAAAAAGGTGTTTCTCTTCTACAACCGGATGGGATTGCCAATAATTCCACACCTTCCTATGGTCAAGGGAAAGGTTCCAAGTTTCAGCTTTGGTTCCTACAGAAACAGAAGCATACTCTGGACACCATAGAGAAACATTCTTAAAACCATGGAAACTGCATTATTGAAACTATGTAAATTTCAGATGAAACTTCAAGAAATGATTGAATAAGTACCAATACACACTTAGGAACAATTAAATAAGTAAAACAACCATTTATGATGATTGTTGAAATCGGTATCCTAATGACATTTGTTGTCACACCTATTTAGAACACTAAGGGTTGAGAATTGATAAAAGACACTACATAATAAAGCTATACATCCACAAAGAGTTAAGAAATGATAAAAGGAAATCCACACCAGAGAAAGTTATAAATCCAAACCAGAAACCTATTAATTCATGGAAACATTAAAGAAAGTTATGAAAACTATGGAAAAGTTATGAAAACGTTAAAAATTTTGGATAAAACTTCAGAAAAGGATGGAATAAGCACCACTATACAGCTAGGAAACATTACATAAGCACCATATATGATGATTGTTGGAAATCGACACCCATATGACAAGCTGTCATGCATGTCTAGAACAGTAAGGGTTGGGAAATGAAAAAAACTACATAATAAAGCTATACATCCAGGCTCCAAACGAAACATAAAGCTATGGAATGCCTCTATTTCCTCTCAAGAAAGGATCCCCTCATAATGGACTATAGGACTGGACACAGAAGTTAACTCAGAAGCTGTAGAGATCACTGACTATGCACTAGATCTTCCACTGCCAAATTGACCACCACCAAAACCACACTCTGTTGCCCTTTGGGGTGTCCATGGAGATCCCAATAGATCTCTCTAGTGTGTCACGAATGTCCACAATGCTCACGTTTGAGACAATCCTTGCCATCCAATGCAATATCAAGTAGCCCAGGCCCGACAACCCTACCATGGGTGCTACTATCAGCTCTATCACCCCTCTGTGAGGTAGAAACCAAAGTAGAGCACTCAACTGATAGTGCCTGAAGCATCACACTACATCGTCTCTACTCCCTATGAGGATGGGAGTAAACCTCAAATAGAGAAGGAACGCAATCATGGCTAAGATGGACATGAACCTATTCATACTCAGGATACAGTCTTTCCAAGAACTCAAACACCCTACCCTCCTCCTCTATGAAGTTTGAACTATGAAGTGCCTAAAGGTTGCAGCATCTACCAGATTGAAAGCAGGAAATGATAGATAATGATCTATCTCCTCCATATTCAACAAAGAGTGGTGTAGTAGGCAGCTATGGTCCGCTCTCCTAGCACATCTGTCACATGCACTGGCATAGTTCCTATACACGGCCTATCTAGCCCACTTCATAATATGTTTGGGTCAAGGAATCTTAGATATCCTTCGTTGTATGGGTTAGCACCTGATTTTGGTACAGGTGTCAAAGGATCCTTTTATTGAGCATAAATCACAATTCCAAAGACTTTAGGCATTCCCCTATACTTAGGTGATTAAAAGGCTACCCTTGCATTTTTTAAAGTGTAACAATTAGTGTATCTGATTACTATCACTCTCGTTAAATTAGACTGACAAGCCAATGATACTCCTAGGTTAAGGTCTACCAAATGACAAGACAAAAAGCATTCATTTGATTCCTTGTTGGGAAACAAATGCAATGTCACTTAAAGCCCTGAAAATGGAATCGAATGAAAAATGGATAGGAGTGAAATGTCTGGTGAACAGAGTGGATGCACTAGCATGTTCGGAATGATCAAAAACTCTTAAGAACCTAAAATCGCTTTAAACGTATGCCAATAAGTTCACCAATGAGAGACATTTAGGGTTTTTGTGCACCAAAAGACTTTTTGCTAAAATGGTATCTTTTGATAACAGTTTTCTACACTTGACTTTTGGTCAACTAGAGATCATGAATGTCTTGATCAAAGTCCATAAAACCGACATGTCAAATGACAATGTCATAGGAGGTTGGCAAGACCTCATTTTAGGACCATAGTGTCACAGTCACCTGAGACCTCTGAAATGACATCTTTTGGTCTATGATGACATCTCACCAAGCAATCGCCAATTCAATTGTTGGATATGACCAAAATGTCATAGGAATTATGAAACTCAAAGGACAACACCGAGATCACATCCAATGTAGTGCATTTAGGCACTTTTCGGCTAATGTATGTGAATCTAGTCATGTAAATCAAAGTATTTTATTAAATGGTTTTTGTACACATATCCAAAATGCAAGTTGTTTGTTCCACACAATGCAAAACAATTGGATCTACTTTAACGTAATATGGTTTGGTCAAATTCATCCTCTAACCCTTCTTAACTAATAAACTACATGTTTCCCAAGATAACAAAATCAATGATAGGCTATGGTCGGATGACCTTAAAATTTACACCACATGACTGTCATGTCAAATAAATTCAAGACAACGAAAATGATCGAAATCAAAGAACTCCAAGAGGGTCAATCATAGAGATGTGCGGTGAGGTATGAGGGCACACCTACACCAAATCAAAAGCCAACAATTTTCTACAGTGTTTTATACTTTATTCCCGAGAATATTCTTTAGAAATACCTTGTGCATTGTCCAAAAGTGTATCTTTTATATACCAAATAAACTCCTATTATAAACACTACCAAGGCCTTGGTTCGTTTTATGACCATGTTTTATCTAATAATTACTAAAGCTTGTTATTGCATGAGTATTAGAATGCATACTTAGACCTAAGCTGACTTAAGACTAATCACAAAAAACTCTATAATAAGAGAGGTCCCCTCATATTTCCATCCATCCAAGATTTAGAAAAACTCTATAAAAATCGCTCTATAAAATCCCTCCCCACCTGCAGGCTGCAACTACCTTGAAGAAACTTTACTATTTATCTAGCCAACTCCTTTCCTTCTCTCTCCACCTCCACTTTTCTCCTTCCCTTTTTCTCTTCTTCTTTTCCCCCCTTTTAAAAGAAAAGACACAAAGGACTTGGGCAAACATTATAGGAGGTACTCTTCCTATAACTTTAACAAAATCAATATTTACTTGTATTCTACTGTAAATGTCTTTACTTTTCTTTACTTGCTTTCCACTATAAAATATATTTACTTTACATATTTTCTAGTGTAAACATCTTTATTTTTTTTAAAGTTAGTTTACAAGCTTTCTATAATAGTTTTACAAGCTTTCCAATATAGTTTTATAAGCTTTCTAGAATAGTTTTAAAACTTTCTAATAATATTTTCTTATCTCTCCTCTTGGCATACGTCCATTGATCATTGGAAAGCTTGATACTCCTTTATAAAAAGTGAGGGTATAGCGATATACATTATCTTTATTCTTAATTTTCTTAAGAGTAACTCTATTTTATCTAAAGTCCCTTTAATGATTGATTATAGAAAGGCCAACATTTCTTTCTTCATAAAAAGTAAAAGGAAAGCACATTTTCCTACATGATAGGTCTATCCCCTTATATTCTATTTCTTTTTAAACATAAAAGCTTTTCATAGCTCATTGTTTAAGATGTCTCATTTCTCCTTATGTCTTATATTATAGAAGAGAAGAGTTTATCTCCGTTTCTTTTTAGAAAGTAAGGATACCTCATCATCTCTTACATTATTCTCTTACCATATGCATGTTACTATTTTTTTTCTTCCTTTTTTTATTTTATGTCATTTTCTACTCTTTTTCACCATGACAAGCTTATGAGAAAAGTTAGTCCAAAACACATATTTCGAATTTAAAAATTCTACAAGAAAATGACTCAATCTCATGGTTAATAAATAACCAAAGAAGATAGAGGTTATAATGTATAGAGTTTCATGTCATTTCATTTTAAAAAATATTCCAAGTTTTTTTAGTAATTGATTATGGGAATGTCAACCCTTCTTTCTTCGTAAAAAAGTAAAAGGATAGCATGTTGTCTTATATATTACTTTTACCCCCTCCCACTTCTTTTATTTTCTCATTTTAAACACATGAGCTTCTTCCTGACTTTTTTACATAAGATGTTTCATTTTCTTTTATACTTTAAGTTAAAAAAGATTAATTACGATAAGGTTTATCCTCATTTCTTTCTAGAAAGTGAGGGTAGCTCATTATCTCCTATACTCTTCCCCTACAACATGCATGTTATTCAATATCTTTCTCCCTTCATTTTATACATTTTCTACTCTTTCCACCGCGGTAAGCTCATGAAAGAACCAAGCCCAAGGCATTCTGGGTTTCAAAAATCTATAAGGAAGTGATTCAATCTCATGGTTAATAAATAACCAAAGAAGATATAGATCACAATACTTAGAGCAACGATATTAGCTAATGGGTATAGGTTATCACAAGAACAATATTAAAATGACTTTCCCTCAAATCTTGGACATGTATATATGAATAAATTTTTCCAAATGAATAACTATTTGATTCTTTTGACATGTAGGGTGATAAATCTTTTAGCATGAAGTGAGAATTAAAGTTGCATTTCCAAAGAACAAGTTAATCTCTTACTTAAGATTAACTACTTTAAATCTAAATTAGAACTTTGATAAGAGGAGTTTTAATTCTCCAACCAAATTAAGAAATGATCAAGCCAAGTTATTATGTAAGATAAAAAATCTTTTAACTAATAGTGAGAATTAAATTTCTAAAAAAACAAACTTTGGATTCCCAATTAGTGTTAAACATCCTTAGATAAAAAATATCACCAACATAACCAAAGACTATAGAGGACTAAAGTAGGTAACCACAAATACAAACGAAAATGAGTGCCTCACACCTTCCCCAATTCGTAATTGAACTAGTTACCCAAGAATCTCACCAAGTCCATGGAGTCGGTCACTTTCACACCCTTTTGGGTCTCAGCTGCCCCTATATGTACTCCCACGTGCCTCTACCCACAATGGTCAATTTGGTTGACTGTGTCCATGGAAATAAATATAACATCAAGTTTCACTATGGTGATTGGAGGATTGAAATCCCTATAGAACCACTACTAGGTCCACTGCTTCCTGCATTGGTAAGAGTAGACTCACCAACCTCCGACATGTTCATGCCTCCAAAGTTTCACTCCACACATTATCAAGTAAAGACAACACACTACTGTTATTCAAGCAAAAAGCTATTTTTGGTGTTCATACACCCAATGATACGGTAGAAATCTATAGTTTTGGAGATTTATATGTTAGGGTCAAGTAGAAGGAAAGAAGAAGAGTAAGTATGGAGAGTGTGGAGAGTCCTCTTTAATTTATATATCAAAATAGGAAAAATGCATCTATGAGTATTTACAAGTATACCCCATTATTGCACAAAGAGATATGTACCCTTATATATTATATTCTAAACCCCTGTACATCAGCACTCCTCCTCAAGCCGGGGGATAGATATCTGTCATTCCTAACTTGCTTACTGTAAGTGTAATTGTATTGTCAATTCCATTCCTCTATAAAAAGTACATGATGTGCATGCTAAGGTCCAGTATATAAAGTCTTACATGTCTGTATTTGTAATAATTGAAAAATGTAATGAGTCATCCAAGTCCAAGTTAAGCGCAAAAAAGTGCTTGAAGAAGGCAATTCATACAAGTTTGGAAGACAAAGGACCACATAAGAAAAAGGCTAGAAACCATCAAGGAACCGATCTCAACATCAAAGAAAAATTCAAATGAAAAGGGTTAGTAAGGGATACACAAATGGGTAAGACCAAACCAAAATACCATAGGATGGTTTAGAAGACTTACCTAAGGCTTAGAGATGATGTTCTCACACAAAAAAGTCCAAACATAAAAAAGGAACATCATCTGACCAGTCTGGATTGATCCAGACTAGAATCTGGACAGATCCAGCCTTCTTGATCGATAGAGAATGAGTTAGATCAATCGAATAGAAAACTTAGAAAAACTCTGAGCCTCTCAATCAATCCAGACCGAAGTTGGATTGATAAAGCAAAGAGCAGGCTGGATCGATCCAAAAAAGTCTAGATTGATCGAACATGCCAAATTTGAAAATATATATATATATATATTCTAACTCGAAAACCTGGTGAATATTTTTTGACCATTGAGGGTTTCACACCCTCTATTTAAAGAAAAAAAAACCTCTCAACATGGATCAAAATCTTGGGATCAGACTTGGGATCGGTAGAGGCTGATCCGATTCTCAAAACATAGTTCAATGTAGATGCTGACTCCACAACTTATTCAAGATTTGAGGTTGGATCCCTTTAATCCAATCTCTTACTCTTGTTCTTAATTCTATTTTTTGGCTATTTCTTTTGTTGTACTAACTTCAATAACCAAATCAATTTCCCTTACCAAACCCTAGGATTTTCTAGTTAAAACCTTAAACTTTCAAACCTAATCCCTATCCTATTCAATCAGCCAGCCCTACTATTTCAAGCCTTGACATAATCGAAAAACCAAATAACACTAGCCTTTTTATTTATACATAGGCTTATATTGCTTCCATTGATTAATCAGAATTTTCTTAGTTAAGAAACACACAATCCCTTTGATTGATGTGCATCATATGGACTCCCCAACAATTTAATTGGTTTGGGCTTTGTGAGCCACCTGGCTTTCTAATTGACAACCCTCTTCTAATTGCGACGTACATTCCAACCTCCTTTCCATTTACTACTTCCACACGCCCATAGCAAAATAGTTTGCCACAGTAGTTGTCGTCGACAAAACATCATGCTCATATGGGTCCAGATGAAGCTTATTAACTGAACAATTTGTGTTACTATGGAACCGTATCAAAGTATCAATCTCTTGAGAATAACAACCCTCAGTGACCAATTGAAACACAAGTCTAGCCAATACTCTAAAGCTTAACTGATTGAACTGGGTTTTGACTAGTAGGTCCACCACCATCAGCACCCCCAGTAGACCATTGCCACTACCACAAGTTTGGAAAATTGGTATAGTTTGAAATATGTAACATTTTTCCTTTAATTATGAAATATGAAATGTTACTGATTACAGGATTTATTCTTATTTGTAGGTCAAAAAAAATCTAAACAACAACTAGATAGACCAAGGAGTGGTTCCATATAAAAAATATTCTTTCTAGAAACCACGACCATGAATTCATCTTGTATCATTTTTTTTTTCTTTCGCTAATATCTTGTATCCTATCTTGAAGCTGAATCATAACACACCCCAAGTACTTTAGGTAGTCCAGCTAGCTTTTGTGAATTGAATATTTCCCTGGTTAGGGGCACCTTTAAACACAATCAATTAAATTTTATAAAAATCCCAACCACATGCAAAAAAATCAATTCTTAACAGGTGCAAGCAAGGAGTCAAGAGTAGAATTTCAAGCTAGGAAATGAACTCATAATAACAAAAATAAATAGGTTGTATACATCAAAAGGAACTTTGCACAGACCTCAGTTATCAGTTCAGGGCGAACAGACTGCTGAAGAACACAGACAGCACCATTCTTTCCATGACCAGAACAACACACCTGATTATCAAGAAAGGACACTAATACATCTGACCATTCAATCTCACAATCTACATGAACATTATTGAAAAACAGTGCTATTCTTGGGTTAGAAGATTGTACTAAAAAACACCAGAAAAAGCAATAACGACTATATCTGGAAAATATTCATTAGAATACAAGTTCTTTTATAAATTCAGTGACAACTCCTACAGAACAAGAAATAAGAAGAAAAAAAAAAGACACGTAAGTTGAAATATGATACCATATTACTCATGTGATATCAAACAAGCAAAAGTACTCTAAATTGCTAGACCAACCAGTTCATAATTGCTTTGCTTCGCAATCCCGGTTGCATTTGGGTCAGCATTTATTCTTAAGCCATAAGAGAAGTCTTTCAAAGGACCAACATTAATTAATGAATCCCTGACTGCAAACGAGAAGATCTTCTGCATAAATCAACAAAAGGAGAGAAATTAACAAACACTGTAACCAATTTTCAAGAACTAAGAGGTCCAAACTACAAATAACTGAACAAGATCTAGCACACTTCATAGATGATGTAATTTAATAGGTTAGGTCTTATAAACGACCAAAAAAAAAAAAAAACTCAAGGCTCCAAGAAAGAATAATCCACCTAAGAAGCAAAGAGTGTCAAAGGAAATGCAGCTGCATATGAACCTACGGAAAACCAAAAGTGTAACTGTAATGACCATGTTCAGTATGACTCAACCTGTGTTGACTCCGAGTCGTTTGGAGTTGAACCATATAATGAAAGCTCCTCACCACTGACAATATCTTGCAAAGCATCAGATGGTGATCTCCGCAATCGCTTGGCAGAAGGGGCATCAGCTTCAATATCATCCCCCTGTTAACAGAAAAGGACAATGGAAAACTTTAGTCATATATTATGTGAATGGAGCGAAAGAATAATAGACCAACTAAAGAAATGGCAATGAAATACAACATGGAACTGAAAATGGAAGGGTGTAGTAAAACAACTGTAACAAGTAAAAGATGGTCCACCTTAAAATTGAGGACAACATTTTTTTCCTGTTAGTTTCGGATTTTGTCTTAAAGCCATAAAGACATTCAGAATGCTGAGATTTAGTATAAAATGTGCACACAAAAAACTGAACAAAATGTGCTTCTATGTGTTATGATTTAACATCTATCCTAGACTTTTACTAAGAATTAAATAATAAAAATAATATAGAGATTAGAAGCACTAATAATGAATCAAACAGTAATGGTAGTGATTGTTAGGGGTGAAAGATTCTGAGGTACTAAAAGGGAGTTACAGGCTTACAAAGCAGAAATGTGACAACAGATTGAAGATTCTTGCAATTAAATTTCTTTCCATATCTTTCCATATCTAGAGGGAAAGTGCAATCATCTAAAGAAACTTGGTGGTGGAATGATGAAGTCCAAAAAACCATTAGAGATAAAA
>JAOXJP010088977.1:0-14741 GCA_025762735.1 Platanus orientalis | reverse complement strand
TCCCTAGATGGTGTGATTTGACATGTTTACCCCTCAATTTAATTCCTTTAAGTTTTAGAATAATCCCATATCATTCTCCCTCCTTTTGCTCCATCAAGTGACTCTATTTTCCTTAAAGTCCTACATTTTGTTTCACTATTTTCCATGCATGTGTAGGGTTATAAATTCTTCACTCAAGTCTAAAATTTTTTATTTAAAGATCATAAAAAATGCATGCGGGGTGTTATAAGAACTAGTCATTCTTTTGAAGAATATGAAGAAGTTTATCTCCCTAGATTTAGTCCTGATTTGAAAGTTTGTTCACTTGATCCTAATGGAAAATGTTCTCTAATTATTTTTTATTTTTTAAATACATTATATTCTAATTACTCCCATTTTTCTTGCTTCTAAATACAAGAGCATTCAGTAACTTATTTTCATCCCCAACACCCAAAACATGAAGGCCTTGTATTGGACTGTGGCTCATAAGAAAGTTATTATGGGAGATATCCTCCATAGAAGAACAAGGAAAAGGAAAAAAAAAGCACTCTTTGCCCAAAAATGCGTGACACACAAAGGCAATGGGAAAACCACAAATCATCTGTTCATTTATTAAAAGATGGCCAAAAGGATGGAGTTTGGACCATCTCCTTAACATGTTTATTTTGGATCGGTTTTACCCCGTTGACATTATGGATGTGTTTTAGATATAGAAGTTCAGTGAGTCTAAACTAAGGTAAGGTAAAGCTCTTTGAAAATCAACCATAAATCATCTCTACTTTCATTGCAATTGGGCATGGGTATTTCGACCCATTTCCTTAAGAAATTTGTTTTGAATTTTTTTTTTTTGTTTTTTTTTTTCATTTAGACTTTATGGATGTATTTCACCAGTGGAAATTCATGAGTGTGGGAGTTGAAATAGAGCTCTTTGAAAATCCACCCTCTTGGCCATCCTATGGAATATTCAATCCGTCTCTCCTAAAACCCTAAGGTTATAGGAGAGGTTAGATCTATACTTAATATATTTCAACACTTTCCCTCAGGAGGGACACTCCTAGACAATGAATATGGTGGAGTTAGGTGTGAGTCCATAAAATGTGCATATATGTGCATGGAGAGCCCGGGAGAATTATTGCATCCACAAAGAGATTTGAACTCGTGACCTAAAACTTGCTCTGATAACATCTAAGCAATTAATTGTCTCTCCTAAAACCCTAAGGTTGTAGGAGAGGTTAGAGTTAATATACTTAATATATTTCAACACTAACCATAGAAAAATATGTGAAATCCATCATTTTCTACAATAGGCATTCCATTACATTAAAAATGATACAATTTTTTTTTTATATTTTACAAGAAAAAAAATAGAAGATGCCAAGAAATCTCAATGTTTTTCTCAATAATTCAGAGGTATCTTCTTTTCATCAAACCCTAAAAAATGTGCCAGCTGATTTTACTTTTACAGATAGTCCAATTACTTTGGAAGAAAATGATTCTTTAGGCTCAATCCCTTCAAAAGAGGAAATGAGAGAAGTGATGAATTCCATGGGGTCTCCCAAGCTTCTAGACCGGATGGAGTTCAGGCAATACTCTACTAAAAGTTTTAGGATGTGGTTGGTGTAGATTTAACTCAGTTTATACAAGAATGATTTAGAAGCAATCATTTTATTTTGTCAATTAATTACACATTACTCATTTTCTGAAGAAGATAAATTCCAAATGTCCAACTGATTTTCGGCCCATCTCTCTTTATAATATTACTTATAAGGTGGTTACAAAGATTATTGTCAACCATCTTCGCCCAATCTTAGGAAGACTAATCTCTCTACTATAAGGTGCTTTTGTACCCAATAGATATATCACATATAATATAGTTGTTGCTTAGGAGCTATTCTATGCAATGAAAAATATGAGAGACAGGAGTGTGCCTTTACTCTCAAAGTAGACATGTCCAAGGCATGTGAAAGATTGGATTGACCATTTATCAACAATACTCACAAAGGGTTCAAGTTAATTGAGGATATTCATAACTTGATCATGTCTGATATACAATTTGCTTCATTTTATGTCATTCTCAATGGGAGTTAAGAGGGATTTTTTAGACCTACTCGATGGATCACACAAGGATGTCCCCTTTCTCCATACTTATTTATTATATGTTCAGAAATCTCTAATATAGAGGACTAATGACTTTATCAGGGGATCCGAATCAACAGGTATACACCAGCCATCACACATTAAATGTTTATTGATGATTTATTTTTATTTGGAAAATGCACAATGCAGATGTATGAATACATTAAGTAGATCTTAGCAACTCATGGAAAATGGTCAGGGCAACAGATTAATTTTGAAAAATCTACAATTCATATTAGTAGAAACATTAGTAATCCAAGACATATTCTTCTTGTAGATTCTCTTGGTATGTAGTTCATGTCTAATGAAGACAAATATTTGGGTTATCACTTGATGTTGGACCAATCTAGGAAAACATCTTATGATTCTTTGATTGACAACTTAACTTCCAAACTCAAAGGGAAAAAATCTAAATTGATTTCACATGCTAGAGAAACTATTCTACTCAAAATTGTTTGTTCTTCCATCCCAATTTATTTCATGTCCACTCACTTACTACTAAAATATATATGTAACAAAATCAATGAAATCCAAAAAGATTTTTTGTGGGGGTGTAAGGAAGGACGGAAACACTTATACCTCAAGGCTTGTGAGCACTTCCAGAATTCTAAAATACAAGGATTGGGGATTAGGGAAATGGAAGCAATTAATAATTCCATTGCCATGAAAATATGATGGACATTTTTGGAAAATATGGCTTCTATTTGCACACATCTTCTCAAAGAAAAATATCTGTTGCATAATAACATTTGGAATAGCAAAATCCCAACCTTAGCATCCTGAACTTGTTATGGTATCCTTAGGTGTAGGGATCATCTTCAAGCATGGACTTGTTGGTTAGTGGTTAATGGTAGAAACATTAAGATATGGTTAGATCCTTGGATTCCTTTAGTGCTGGAGAGAATTTGTCAAGCTCTTCTTTTCAAAAATTATGTAAATTAATTGATCTAGTGACTAGAACTTGGTGTACATACCATCCAAGCTATTTTCCATCCCCAAATTGCTGCAGCAATTTTCTTGTATTAATTTGGGAGAGAATGATAGTCAGGAGGAGGATTCCCTGATATGGACACTAGCCCCTTTAGGAAAATTTAGTACAAAGCCTATTTATACCCATATCCTAAATCTCAGGTGTTCATCCTCATAGGTTATTGTTACTGAAATGTGATCAATGGTGAAATTATTATGGAAAATTCTAGATTTGTCTTCCAGAGTTATAATGTTTATATAGTGATGCTTACAAGATGTTATAGCTATAAGAGCTAATTCATCCAAATTCATAACATGAGTGGAAACAAGTTGTCCAATCTGTGGCCTATTGTTAGAGAAAATAGATCATGTATTCTTTTACTGTGACTTTGCATCAGTTGCTTGGTTTGAGTCTCCTCTTGGATTGATAATCAGAGAACAAAGGAAGAGCTTCAAGGAATGGGTAATGGAATCGAGTCGGCTATACCCGGACATAGAATGTTTATGAATTGGTGCTTTAATATTGTGGTACATTTGGAAGGCCAGAAATAATATGTTGTTCGCAAATAAAGCTTTTTTAGCTAAAAATGTGATGACCAATGCAATAAGGATGGTTTATGAATATAAAGTAATGAGTGTCCGGCGAGAATCTGTGGAAGACCCAATCATAAATATTGACTCTCACTTTGGGCATATTGATCATTGGATTCTTCCTCCAAATGATATGTTAAAAGTTAATGTTGATTATGGAGCTACGAGCCATTCAAGTGTAGTGGCAACAATTATTCACAACTATAAAGGAGAATTTTTGGAGATTGTCTTTCCATCGTCAAGCTTCTCAATGAGGATGATAGATCCCCCCTTGGCGCATTAAAGAGATAATTCAAGACTGTAGGAAAACTTTGAAGAGTTCCACAAATATCCAAATATCATATGCTTCTCAGACCAACAACGAAGCTGCTCATTGTATAGCATCTATCATGGCTAAGGACCATATAACTCAAATCTAGAACACTTTTCATGTTGTGGATGATTTTAATTCTAAATATTGTAACCAACTATTTTTTTATGGATGGATGAATTTCCTGAGCCTATGCTCTTCACCAAACAAAAAGAAAAAGAAAAAAGTAAACTAAAGCATTTAAAGATTCTTAAAAGATGACCACAATAATAAATGATAATCACTTCTCTTCATACTTAATTAAAACATACATTCTACTAAACTTGAAAAATGGCTATAAGTGCCGATACTTCTTTGTATACTATTTTTCATGGAAACATTTGGAACCAATAATCCAACATTTTAATGAGATGATTACAAAATTCCAAGGAAACTCTGTGCAAATCTTCAATCATTAGTTTGAATTGTGAAAAGGATAAGAAAAATACTAAATTACTTTTTGGTATTTCCACAAACAAGTAACAATCAGATATTGTTTAGAGAAAGAATAAAAAATGTTATACAACAGGGACAAAAGGAAAGAATACAAAAATATTAATAAAAAATAGAAATTTTAATAGAAGCATACTTTCTTCTTCGTTGGGAAAAAAACCATTTGGCTTCACTCCATGTTCCTCAAAATAGAGTTTTAAATCACCCCTCTTAGTGCAATTGGGGTGTGCATGAGTCGTATCTAGAAAAAATTCAGACTATGATGCCTAGCTAGAACAAGGCTTATTAGCACCTTACAAAAACTAAAAGTTAAACAACATTATTTTTTGATATATAATCTATTATCTATAAAACCTTGGGTTTGGAGCCTTGGTAGACTTACGCCCAGTTATGATCATTTCAAGCAGAACTCAACTTAAAGCTTGGTCTTAAACTCAAGCATGAGGCCCTGTTGTGCCTAAGCTTAGGCCTGGCCTACCTCCAGCTAGACTAGTCATGCATGTAGCCCTAGTATCAACCATAGAACCATGAGACTCTCAAAAGTTTAAAAAAAATGAGGGGTTTGAATCATCTTCGGTTTGACAGGAGAGATATTACGCAATATTACTTATCAATGTGTGAGTCCATATATATCAAATTTGTTGTCCTCAAATTTTTTTTGTCCCATTGTATTCCTTTACCATAGATTGGCATACATGATTTTTTATTTTATTTTATTATAATTTGGTAGAGTAGGATGGTTGAAGTTGAGAGGTTTTTCTGCAGTGTTGTGTAATAAATGAATACCACTAAAATTGAAGGGAAAATTTTATAAGACAAGTATAAGACTAGCCATGCTTTATGGAACAGAATGTTGAGAAGCCAACAAAGAACACATACATAAAATGAGTGTGGCTGAAATGATGATGTTGAAATGGATGAGTGGCAAGATTAGAAAAGATAGAATTATGAATGAAGCCATTCTTGGGAGCTTAGGTGTAGCACCAATACGTGATAAAATGAGGGAAAGTTGATTGAGATGGTTTGGTAATGTGGAACGAAGGCCAATGATTGCGCTAATGAGGAGGAGTGAGATGATGCAAGTTGAAGGTGCTAGAAGGACTAGAAGAAGGCCAAAATTGACCTAGGTTGAAGTAGTAAGGAGAGACATGGCAGCTTATAATTCAACAGAAGATGTGGCCCTAAATAGAGCGGAATGGTGGAACAGGATTCATGTAGCCAACCCCAAATAGTTGAGATAAGGCTGTCTTACACCCAAAATCATATTGAAATTCCTTAGTCATTTTATACAATAATCCTAGAGGAGGGGTGAATAGGATTCTATCCAATTTTTAAAATTTTATTGCCTTTGAATTGATTGCTCTCTAAATTCATTTACCTTAAACTGTATTTCTTAAATAAATGTATGACAAGTGATGATGGATAGTTGATTTAACTATTGATTTTATTAATATAACAATCCCACAAGTGAATTAAATGAATCAACTAGACAGATAATCAATTAAGACCAAATGCAGCACAATCTAACCACGAGATACACAATTTTTATAGTGGCCCGGCACTCCGAGCCTATGTCCATTATCAAAAAGTTCCTCACTAAGCTATGATTTTTTATTAATAGAGTTAACTATCTATTATAGATAAAATCATTAAAAACTAGTCTTACACTTACAATTCCATGAGAATCCACCCACTATAAGTTTTACGTGTCTGGTGTCTTCGACGGACACTCTCAATACCTTCGGTGGCTCTGACAGAGGTCACAAATCAATATAAATAAAGTTTAGAATACTATAGATTAATTTCTAGATTATATGCCTCTTAATAGGCTGATTTTACTATAATCTCAAGTCTCCTTTTAGGAGTAAAGCCTCTTAATAGGCAGATTTTATTATTGTATCAAATCCCTTAAGATTAATACCTCTCAATAGGTAGCTATTACTATGGTCTCAATACTCATTTGGAGTAATGCTTTTCTAACAGTCAAAATATTACTATTAGTCACATTTTAAAACCTCTTTCTAGGCATATATAACTATAGATTCGAATATCACTCCAGAGAATTAAATACAAGATTTTACCTTTGTGTGACTCTATTTCTTAGAGCTTTTTCATAGGGTTTCCAAGTCACAGATCTCTTAATCCACACACAATATTAATCTACCAAAGATCAACAAAGTAGTGTGGTGAAGAAACCTCTCTATTGATCCTTTATTAATAGAAGAACACGTTTAGAGAGTTTTCTCTCTTCCAACTATGGAGTAGGAGCTAGTTATTCCAATGTCTCTCTCAAATCGCTCTTGATTATTGTCCTTAACCTTAATTAGGGCTTAGGGTATTAATAGAAGATGTTGACCTCACATCCAATGGTCTGAAAATCCAAATTTCAGATTTTCAGGTGAATTTCATGTTTTCCAAAAATGCCGCCTTGGATCGGTTTGACTATTTCGGATTGGTTTGGCTACTTTCTAATTGTGCCTCTGAGAAACTAGAGAACACTCAGATCTGTCCAAAGATTCCTCTAGATCGATCTGAGCTCTCTATATAGAGAGAAACTCTCAAAACCACTCAGATTAGTCCACTTAGTTTCAGATCAGTTCGCTAAGTGGCGGATCAGTTTGATGGCCCTATATTTTATGATTTTACTTATTTTGAGTTTGTTTTCAAACCAAGGTCAGAGAGGTCCTTCTTTAAGGCTTGGGGTAGGTCCAAATTAAGCCACCCTAAGTATTGTTTGGTCTTTTGAGAATACTTACCACCTTTATATATTGTTTACCTTTTAAGTGTATGATGTGGCTTCGGATGCTTCCAGTTGAACCATGAGCTTCAACCGCTCGTCTTCTGTGGTCTTCTCATCTTGGATGTCTTCATTCTTGTTCAAACGGCAAACACAACCACCTAGACTCTTGACTTTTTATAATGCATATTTGTCATGGCTTAGTCTATTCACCATGTATTTTGTCATGGAATGGAATTGACAACATTAACATCATACAACATTTACAATCCTCTTGTGTCCTCACACCACAAATTGACAAATGATGTTTTGTTTTTTTAAATTTGGTGCCTCTTTTTAGGTGCCTACTTTTTCATTTGAACACTTTTTTTTACGGATATGGATATTTAACTAGACTGGATCAATATGTATTTGTATTCTATCCATTTATAAAATGGATTGTTTTAAATGGGTAGATATTTGAATGGATCGGACATATATTACTCTGCTTTTTCTTTGAAAAGACTAAATGCGGATAAAAAACAAATATGTAACAAGATATTTTGCAGCCCTATGTAGACGTGGAAAAAATCAGTGACTAACTTAATTTCCCCAAATACCCTTGCTTGCGAATGAAGTTTGGGTTCATGATTGAAGCGGTTTAATCGCGACACGGTCAGTCATCGTGTCTTAGTCATGACTCTATAAGGTTCAATTGTGATCAACTGGTAGTCGCGACTGACAAACCAAAGAACCCAAATATGCTATATTTTCATATTTTGACATCTGAAAATTGATGTTAAGGTGGTTCTAGATTTTTAAGATGCCCAAAAGACTAATAGAAATGTCCAACTTGTGCACAAGTCTCCCAATTTGCTCAAGTTTGTGAAAGCACATGTTCCCACTCCAACAATGATTTTGCTAGCAATAAGTCCCCAATGTTTCATCAAAGTTCATTACTTTTTATACTCACAACATTCTCATGCATTCAAGCATCTAGCAACTCTCTCTTCCCAAACAAAAGCATCATCCCACAACTTTCCTCTCTTCCAAGAAGGTGGTATGTCCATCAAACCTCTGCAAGCCCCTGACGAAGACAACATAGGAATTCAAGCCTAAGGATCAAAGCCATGACAAGGTAAGATTGGTTGTAAAAATTTGAATTTGAAGAAGTGTAATACCTACTATCTCAACTTATGTAAAGTATTGAAGTTAATGAAAAGTAAACTTTTCTCTTCTCTTTTTTCTTTCTTTTATGCATGTTTTTCTAGATTTACAATTCAAGTAACAAGAAGTTAATTAGACCTTGAAAAAGTAGTTAATCAGAGGTATGCTACATATAAGTGTGGCAGTAATTAACAAGTTTCTTAATGGAAACTTGGAGTGATAATTCCCATTATAAAAAAAAGTAAACCAGCCCATAAATGTTGGGTAATTTAAACATGAATTTCAAGTTCCTTTGAGACAATGAAAATTGATGTTACACCTTATGCATGACATGATGCATTGAATTAACATAGATCATTGGACGGTGTTAAATAATAACAAGTACATGTGTATTTATAATAGAAACAAACGTTTGTCAGCATAATATTGGTGTAACATCTCTTCCTTTAGACTAGAAATAATTGGAACCCATAAATGAATTAGGTCATTATTGAAGTTGGAATCATTTCCATTTCAAATGGAGAAAGATCCCATTAGTTCCAATCAGCATGTGACACATAATGCATTACAATAGGGTAATTCGATAAATAAACATGGAATAAATGAGGGTGTTCAAATAAATACAAAGAATGAATACCCATATATATTTACCAAAATTCCCTTTAATGGATATGTGCCTTTCTTTTTTGGTAGAGACACTTGGGTCCATTAACGCATTATAATTACAAGAGTGGAGACTCAATACAATCAAATATGAAATGTTGTCAGTGGTGGGGAAGTTATAGTCACCTTTCCAATAATAACGCCACAACTAACAATCAATTAGGTGCTTTATTTGTCTTTGGTTTCATCACTTGTTGCTTTGTCTGGTTTAATAATATCACTTATCCTAGTGAGATTTATTGTTCCATTAGACCAGAAGATTCTCAAGCTCAAGCATTTACCATTCTAGTTAGAGATCAACGTCTTGGGGCTAACATGGGATCCACTCAAGGACCTACTAGTTTAGGTAAATGTCTAATGCATTTCCCTACCAGAGAGGTCATTTTTAGAGGAGAAACTATGCATTTTTGGGATCTCCGTGCTCATTGGTTGGAACCTCTAAGGGGCCCCAATGAGGTTCCAAGAACTAGAAAGGAGAAGAAGGAGAATAATGTTGGTTGTTGTCATTAATGGCCTGTAACATCTCCTCTCTCTCTCTCTCTAATATTATCGGTTTCATGACAGTGGTTTAACTACCAAACTCTTCAATTGGTGGACTCCTCTTATAGATTTACCATTTGAACTGTGATTGGGTTTCGAGTGTATATCTTGTGTGGTTCCACTTCCATGTTCACTTTGCTGTCCATGGTTGAGTGATGAAAGTTTTGAGCTCATGGCTTGGGTGATTCTATTTCCATACTCAGTTCGTTATTTGTTGTTGAATGATGAACTCTTCATAAATGCCCTGACCTTAATGGACAGAGTATTTGAGAAATGTGTTCATTTCTGCTAGGTTGTGCAAACTTATAGAAACATAAGAATTGTCTCCAAGCTGAATTGTCTCTTGGAGTTAGCTTAGCCACGTTCCCTTCCTTATTATAGGAGGCCTTGACTATCTTCAAGAAATGTGATAATGACACTTTCTAATACTTGAGACAGTTGGTTACATTTGCTCATCTAAATCTTTGTCACAGGGTTACTGAACAAAAGAAATCCAAGTTGATTGTCATAGAAATCTCCGAGCTTGTTGTTGCGGATAGCAGCCTCACAAAATGTATTGAACTAATGCTCCACATGAACCCACAAATAAATATGAACTCAAGGCACATATCTATACAGATTTCAATGATATAGATACATGCATACATATACAATGCGCTTAATCATATTAGAATATGATGGACTTGATGTTGTGTGATTGATACCCACGGACACATGGGAAGTGTTCACGGATGAAACTTGGATTAAGTCTCCACGGATGACTTCAACCATAAGTGAATCTTCATTCACTTGATGTAGTTGCTAATGGACTACTTGGATTTGTCCACGGATGAACCACCTTGAATATACATGGGGAATCTCATTAAACCCATTCCCATGGATAGATGACTGAAGTGGTTGAAATGTCCATATAACCACAATAGGAAATGATATCATACATATCCTTATAATTATAAGATATTTACACATATATAATATATATTGATATTTTATATCAAACTTGCTTGCACTCTCTTCTATCCTCACGGATAGTTTGGTTGGATCAGTTTGGTTGAGTATGTGCCAACTACTCCATAATTTTCTTTGTAGTCGAAAACAACAAGTGGGTTTTGAACCCATGCCCTCTTCCCTGAAGAGGTGATATTGCATCCATCTCTCAAGAGGTGCTGGTAGTACTATTTGAGATTGAATAACTCAATGAAACTTGTCATGTTTAAATTATATCTGGCTTCAAATTTGATTGAGATGATTCATGCTCGCACCCATGATAATGGATCCATTTTTTATTCAATATCCAAATGGTTCTAGCCTAGGATCAAATGTATGCCAGATCTAGATACCCAAACTTCATTTTTTTTCTTCTTACCTAACCTAATCTAACCCAACTTGAATGCTAAAAATTAGACCCCACTAACTCAATCCCCAAATCAAAACCGATCATAATAAGACCCGACTAATCTCGCCCAACTTGAATACCAGAAATTTAATCTAATTTATGGCCCAAATCAGCTAAAATGGATACTATCCATTCATATCTGACCAACTCCATTCCATGTCCTAAATGATATAATAAAAGTACCTCGAACGGAGTTGACTTAAAAACAGATTAATTAAGTGAAATTTCTATCAAATTGTCAATAATTGGATTGGAATCTGAGGGGCATTTATCTAAACACGTGTTAAATGTCACCTGAGTTCATGGTGGGTAAAGAGCCCCGGACCACATCCTTTTTAACTCAATTGGCCTACTAAAAATCTTGTGTTTTCCCTCTTTTTTCAAAGACATGGTGTCACGTTTAAATTCGGGTTCGAATTATTTCCAGAATGGAGATGTCACACCGATAGCTACCAATGTATTTATCGAGACGCTCTTTGTGAGGCATTATGTCATGTATTGATTGGTTTTGGTGGGAGATTTGTTTAGTCGAATTGAATTTAACTAAAAGTCTTTACAATCACAGAATGAAATTACCGAAATAAAAATAAAAATAATTCACAGAATGAATTATCCAAAAAAGAAAAATGTTGAAATTGGGATTTGTGTCATTGCACGTAGTGAAATTTCTGTGTTAAGTTCAAATTTTTATGCCATTACCTGCCTGACATGCAACTTAATTGATACCTGACAAAGGGTACTTTGATTAATACACATGTAGTTTTTATTATGTAATTACTAAAACACCTTCCTTTGACTTCTGTATTTACCTAGATATTTTGTCAAGCATTTATTGAAATCGTCTACTATAGCTTGAAATGTGGTAAAGTGTGGCATTGTCTTCAGTGCAACACGTAACAACCCCCCCCCACCCCCCCAAAACAAAAGTGAGAAAAATAGATTTGATGGGTCATTGTCCATTACAGCTAGAAGTCTAGTAAATGTCATCTGAGTTCATGGCAGGGTCTTCACCCCGGACCACATCCTTATTTTCTCAACTGGCCGTGTTTTCCCTCTTTTTTCAAAGATACAGTGTCACGTTTACATTCGGGCTCAAATTATTTCCCAAAACGAAGAAAATGTTCTGTGATGACAAAGTATCTATAATGTTTATGGTGAATTAAAATGTGACAGATGTTGTGTTGGGGTTTTAAAAAAGTGTTTAGGTGTAAAAGAGAGATACCAAATTCAAAAACTATAATGTGTCAATCAATGGCACGCCTATATAGGCATGTGCCAACACAGACAATCGTTCTCCTGTTCCAAAATGGAGATATCAACACCGATAGCTACCAGGCAGGCGACATGATCTTTTACAAAGGGTTCTTATTTATTATGTATTTACTAAAACACCTCTTTATTTAACTCTTTGTATTTATTGATACACTCTTTGTGAGGTATTGTATTAAGTATTGAATAGGCGAAGCAAATGTTCTGTGATAAAAATGTCTCTATAATGTATATGGTGAATTATAAATAGACATGTGTTGTTTTGGGGGATAAAATGGTCCAAAAAAGTGTTCAGTTGAAAAAATATGTGACCAATAGAAGACATCAAATTCAAAAACACATCATGGCATGCATTTAGAGGTCTGTCTCAAAACATAGAATCATTCTCCATTGATAGGTATTGGTGGAATATCTCCTTAGTCCTGTTGAAAATAGTTAAAGCTAGTTTACCTAAAAAATAATAGTAAAAGCTCCTTACAATAACAGAATGAAATTTCTATACGTGTCAAGTTTAAATTGGGTTCATATCATTTCCAGAATGGAGAGATATCGTGTCATTGCCTATCAGATACATGCTATTTGATACGTGATGAAGGGTACTTTGATAAATACACAAGTAGTTTTTAATGTGTATTTACTAAAACTCTTTCCTTTGATTCATGTTTTTATTGAGATGCTCAATGTTATCATGACATTGTGTCATGCATCTATTGGCCGGGTATCTCTCTAATGAGTTGAAATCGTCTACTACAGCTTGAAGTGTGCTAAAGTGTGGCATCATTTGCAATGCAATATTTACGACCCTAAAAAGTGAAAAAATAAGATAAAATTGATAAACCATCGTCCACTACAACTTGAAGTGTGGTAATTGTTACCTGAATTCATGACAGGTCAAGAACCCGGACCATATATATATGTATGTATATTTTTAAAACTCAGTTGGCCTATTTAAAAATCTTGTTTCCCCTCTTTTTTCAAAGACACGGTGTCATGTTTACATTTGGGTTTGAATCATTTCTAGAATGGACATATCATATCGATAGCTACCAAGCACGACATACCTGAAAAAGGGTATTTATTTATTATGTATTTACTAAAATACCTCTTTTTTTGACTCATGCATTTATTGAGACACTCTTTGTGAGGTATTGTGTCATGTTTTGATTGGTATTGGTGAGAAATCTGTTTAGTCCAATTGAATATAACTGAAACTCTTTAAATTCAAATGATGAAATTTCTATACGTGTCATGTTCAAATTGGGGATCATATCATGTCCTGAATGGAGAGATATCATGCCATTATCCATCAGACACGCAACTTGATAAATGACAAAGGATACTTTGATAAATACCCGAGTAAACGAGTAATTTTACTCGTGTAATCACGGTGTCATATCATCCATTTATTGGTATGCATATATGATATCTCTCTAGCCCAAGTGGATCCTTTTTTTTGTTTTATGGTCTACACAGGACCTGAACTACCACTGGCGGGGCGGAAAAGATTGTATACGGAAATCTGCTTTTCCTGATGTATTAGGATGGCATTAGGGGGTGAACACATCAGTGCTAAAAAGTGATAAGCAACTCCCAAAAAATGAAAGTCATTTTTAGGTACTGATGCTTAGCCCCCTGATGTAATCCTAATACATCAGAAAAAGCAAATTTCCGTATATAATCCATTGGTGATGCAGCATAAGGTGTGAAATTTCTGTCATTTTGAAATGGAATCAATATTACCGGCAAGAGATGGATTCATGTTAGTAAAAATGGGTCTTGGGTTTTAAAGTGAATTCGAGCCCAACAGTTCCAAAGGATACCTCACATAGCCCTCATTGATTCATTTCTCGAGGAAAAAAAAATGCAGGAGAAAAAATTTATAATTCTTTAATGCATAATAAAAATCATAAACCATCGGATGAAGTAAAACAAAAAAATGGTTAGAGAAAAACATCGAACAGTATAACCGTCATAACTGTTATAATGGTGCATAACGCCCAAGGTGCAACACCATCACTAGGGTTGTCAGGGAGTAGACATGATCAAATCAAAGGTGGGATCGTTAAGATATTCTACTATACGTTTTTCATAACTTCACTAACAATCCACATTTATATTTCACGCTCTTACTTATTGCTAATTTATTTCACTTTTGATGATTGCGGCCCATTTGCTTTGAATCCAATGTTTTTTGTGGACTTTCATGGGTTAGCCGTATGGCCAATATTATAAGTACAACTTAAGAGAGTCAAGCTGAACACGAGCCCCTCAAAACCATGATGAATCCAGTCTTAAATCTAAACACCCTTATAAATATAGAAGACAAAATTTCAGACGATAAACGAAGAGGATGTGAAGAAATAAGAATTAAATTGGCTCTATATATGTTACATGCTATATATATATATATATATATATATATATAGGGACTTTCTATTGCCACCACAGTTTTTTCTAATTCCCCCTCCTACACTTCCCATAATGCCCTTAGCCAATGCCTCTCCCCCCACACC
>JAOXJP010088966.1:0-14742 GCA_025762735.1 Platanus orientalis | reverse complement strand
CACCAGGGGGTTGAGGCATTAGTCTTCTCTCAAGTAGTGATAGTACTGCCTACCTAAGCCAAAAAGGACAAGTTCAATGACAAATCAAGGGGTCATGCCCCTTAAATCACTTTGAATAAATTAAGGAAATAATGGACACCTAAATTTGAGATAAATCATCACTTAAAATCCATTAAAGCCTCTAGAAAAGGAAAGAATATTGTCTTGGCCAAGGGCTCGAAAGTTCACTCACCACAGCTAAAGTGCGCAAATGAACATACACACTCACATTCGCTAGAGTCTGGGGCCATGAATGACATGGAAAAACTTCATTCATGAGTAAATGCTCACAGACGCAAGCATCATGCAACAAAGAAATGGAGAAAGGCCTGGATGTGTAAGTTTGAAATTGACTACATTTGCCAAGGGGAAGTCCTAGCCAATGACTCTACACTACTCACGCACAGTTTAGTGCAAACACACGTGGTGAATGAGGATGAAATTTCACATTTACACACTAATATGATTTCACAGAAGTGAAGACATTCGCGTAACCTGATTTCGGTGAATGAGCAGGTCAATCCTCATTCGTGCACATCTGTGGGTGTGAGACAAGACTTCCATTCGCCACCTGAGAACTAGGGTTTGACTACAATCCATATTACTCTCACAGAAGTTTCCACAATGCTTAGGGACCAGATAAAGCAACAGGTTAACAATCAGGTTGAAGTGTTCAGACCATTTGGCCATGAAGGAAACTTGCACAATAAGGAGAAGGGACCTAAGATAAAGGCCCCTATAACTCATGCTTTGTAAAAGGATTTACCACAAGGCAACATGGTTACTCACATCCCTCCTATGAGGCACAACTGGCAAAACAATAAAATAAGGGTAGAGTTTAGAAACTCAATGCTCTTAACCCGATTTGAGCTCCCTAAGGGGTATAAGGGAAGTAAACCACCAAAAAAGATGACTTTATCTTCTAAATGCAAGCATAAGGGAAATATTGCCCCAAAGTAAAAGGCCAGGGCATGTAAGTTCTTTCACATGTAACCAAAAATGGGGGATACGTAAATCAGTGCAATACCACCATGGGCACATCTGCAAAGGGGCAATGCTTCCTCGCCTTCTTACATGGGAGACAACTCAGGCCTTACCCCTTATATTGGTAAAGGCAAAACATGTAAGCCTATGCACACTTTTTAAGTAATGGTAATGGTCGTTGGAGCAAACAAAGATACCTTAGCTAGTACCCCCAATCCTTTTGGGTCACGACCATGAGCTTTCAACTCTGTCAGCATGATGATCAAAAGTCAACTAACGGCAAGTGTCAGGACACCATGGACACCATCAAGAGGGTTACCAACTGTTGGAAGGACCTTAGTAGCCTCTCCCATTATGTTCTACCATGGGGATAGTCCTTATATGACTACCGTAATGATTAATGTTACCTCTACCTCACAAGGACCTGAGGTGACAATACCAGGATCAAGGGGAAGTCAGGATCTGCCTACCAACCCTACAATAAATGTAGAAAATATAGATGTTAGGGAGTACTGCTCTAATTCTGAAGGGGAACATACCACGACGGCTGAATGACGAGCCTAAGTAGAGAGTCGAGATCGTCGCCTAACCACTCAGGACATCGCCATAGCAGAATTAAAATCCATGATCAAGCAACTCACACTTGAAAGATAGGGTATAATCCCATCAAATCACAGTCTCACCCCAACAGAATCAATAAGGTCAGTTATCCCTAGCAAAATACAAGGGGGTACACTCATTACACACCTGAGTATGCCTTTGCCACTCTGCCTGGACCTGCCCTAATAATAAGTGTTGCACCTAAGATACCCACTCCACAAAGGCCGCCTATATAGGGGCCCCCACAAGGACCTCACTAGGCCCCTCATCATCAATAAGAGCCACCTTTGCACAGACCGACACCTCCTTGGACATATGGTTACAATGGTTACAACATATATGTGTAGCCCTCTTTTATGCCACAGGGACCATACATGCATCCGGCTACCCCCATGATGGATCTTAACTACATGTGAGCAATGATGACTAAAATGCTTAATGAATACAAAGAGCAGGAAATTGTAAACACATACACAACCAGGAAGACGTACCCCCTACATGTGGACACAGCACCCTTCCCATCGAAGTTTGTTCAACCCCACTTCAACACATTTAATGGAACAACATGCCCGAAGAAACACATTGCTCATTTTGAATTGTAGTGTGGCGTTATTGCCCAACAAGGTGACTTATTGCTAAAATTGTTTGTCCAATCTCTAGACGACACTACTTTCATGTGGTATTCAAATTTAAAGCCCAATTTTGTTCTAGACTGGGATTCAATGAAACGAGCATTCGTACAACAGTTCTATGACACATATAGGCTTATGAAGCTATACGAATTGACCAATGAAAAGCAGTGGGACAATGAGTCAGTTGTAGACTTCATCAACAAATGGAAAAATATGTCTTATGCTTGTGAGAATGCACCTTCAATTAAAACACTCCTTAAGATGTGTTTACAAAATATAGCCTTTGACATTTCTCTCCATCTTACAGCCTAGAAGTATTTTGGGTTTGATGATCTGATATCTAAAGCGTTCACCTTAGAAAGGAGGCTGTTGGACCATAAATGTGAGAAAAGAGGAAAAATAGTGGTTAACAAGATAGAATCAGTCATGATTGGCACTAAAAAGTCACCCACTAAGTTGAAAGTCAAACATACCACAAAGACAACTAAGTCGGAAGAACAAGAAGCTCTCCCAGAAGGCCAAGCATGAAAGAATGACAAGAGAAAGCCTATACATTTCATCCTAATGATTTGGAGAATCTCTTTAAGCAAACAATCAAATCTTAGGATATCATACTTCTTGAGTTAAAAAGACCGGCAGAAGCTGATAAAGTCAATGACCCAAAGTATTGCAAGTATCACTGCATTCTGGAGCATACACTACAAGACTACTTTGTGTTTAAGGACAAACTTCAAGAATTGATTAATAAGAATACTGTGGAATTAGACGCAGATATGAGAGCTGCGACCACTAAAGCCATCTTTGTTGATGAAGACATGATCGACTTTGTTGACATCCAAGACGGTGGGGATGATGGTGATAATGAGGGCAATCGAGTGATATTTGAGGGTAAAATAATACGGAAAAGAAGATCTAGGTTATATCATAGAAAAAGGAAAAGATTCCTACAATCGCAGACTCCATACCATTTCTTATGGGGACTACTTGTTAAAATGACCTCTTCAGATGTTGGTTACATTAGAAGAGTTTATGCTTGAATATCTGCTCCAATCCCTGATAGCCTCTTGCAACATGATGTTGATTGCACATGATGGTAATCCTCGCTCACACGGAGAACCACATCGGGCATTAACGCCCAAGATCACTCTAAAGGGGTAACTATTCTGATGGCGGTTTATAGATATAATGTCGGGGGTATCTTCATCACATTAATAGGTACCATACAAGACCCCCCATTATGGTTTGGTAGAATTACCCATTTACCAATGACACCCTGGAAGCGCACTTACTTCCAGAATGTGTTAGTTAAGTTCAGGCGACGAGCTTTCCCTTGTCATTGAGCCATATATTTTGAGGCTTTTTCACCTAACTTTGAGGTCTGGTTGTTCGCTACATTCTTAAATGAAAACTATAAATTTCCACGGCGTCATTTGTTTAAGTTCTTGATATCATGTAGAGAGGTAATGCACAATGACAACTTGTTATCACGATTGTTCCCACTTTCCTTGGATGGTCCACCATTGGATTGGTACATGGACCTAGCACCGAAAAGTATACCTTCTTGAGGCCATTTGATCAAAATGTTCATCCATGAGTTCATGAGGCCGGGCATGAAACCCTACGATCCTTGGAATACGGATCCCTTGAGATAACCTCCTCAACAACAAACATACGAAGAATTTGATGGTGCCCCTGATCAAATCATTGCCCAGTTATTGGATTTTCGACAGTTTGGTGAAATAAGGCAACCTATCAGACACGAGGTATACTTTACCCAATTCCTAGAAGATTATCAGCTTCCTCCACTCACACTATATATAGGGGATGGGGATCCCCATTTCCATACTAGCCGCTTCCTACAAGAAACTGGTCTACTAGCCACCGCCCATGATTTGTTGGTACAGCTCTTCCTAGTTTCCCTAGACTCACATGCTTTTGATTCGTATTTGATGCTACCATCATGCTATGTTTCTTCATGGCTAATGCTCATTGATCATTTCTATAGTTGATAAAGAGCATACAGACATGACCTTCAATATATACAGAGTGTGGTGTAGTTTCTGCCCCAAGACCAATGGGATGTTGACATGGATGCTAGTAACTCCTCAACTTTGGCTGACAAAGATGGCGATACCCCAAACTTATGGCAAACCCAACGCCATGATCAGGCCTTGGAAGACATCCCACCCTTGGTCACTGACTTAGATGGCTCTAGCAATGATGATTCTAGCTTCGCCTCTACATCTAAAGATCTCTCTGAGAATGAAATGTCTAGTAACCCGCAAATAGAGTCTTGCAATGTTATCAAACTTAAAATCACTACTTCGATAGAGGAACGCTAGCCACATCCCCATTATATCAACCAAGTCAAACTACGATCCGAGAAGCAGATTCCACTGTAGGGCCTTATGGTAAATCAACAAGCCGAAGCAATGAAAAGGAAACTTTGGAAGCCGAACATAACAAAGCTATCAAGAAGATAGAAAACCTTATCCCATATGATGTGAAAGTGCATCTTAAAAAGATCCCATCATTGTTAACTATGTATAACATTCTCCATATGTCACTAGAGCTCAGGGCCTCTATGATCTACTCTTTAACCCACCCATATAAGTTTTCCACACATGATGAGATTACTAGGGCTTCTTGGCAAACCACAACACGAGAAGGATTGTGTATGCCCACGGTCACCTTTGAAGATATTGATCGGTATTCCAATGATCCCGGCTATAATCGACCTTTATTCATCACAGGTTCTATTGATAATCAGCCTGTGTATAGAGTTATGATCGATGGCGGCTCAACAATCAACATACTTTTGGTTAAAACACTAAACTACTTGAGAGTAGATCCATCTCAACTCAGGCCCAACACACTCGTCATCCAAGGGTTCAATCAGAATGAGCAGCATCCTCTTGGTTCCATTAAGCTAAGGACGAAGTTTGGCCACATAAAAGACTGGACACCTTTTGATGTAATTGATATAGACACTGCTTACAATGTCTTCATAGGCTGGCCATGGATGCACAAGTTCCAGGTGGTCCCCTCAACATATCACCAATGCATCAAGTACCCCTGGCAAGATACTCAGGGCACCATAATAGCTAATAATAATCCCTTTCAAGCGACAAAAGCTTACTTCGATGATGTCACATATTATCAAAAACCTGATCCCCTAGAAACTCTAGTAAGGAACAACGAAGGTGGATCAAAGCCTCGGAAGCTTAGGGTAAAGCATGGCGTCAAAACGACTAAGGGCAAACCTATAATGTTACCTGAGTTAGTAACGCAAGATTTTGTCCTCCCTCTGGCACATTTGTCAGGAGTACGTGTTGATCCTTACTGGATGCCTTCCATCTTAAGTACCTATTGCAAAGCAATGGTCTGGCATCATATATATATATATATATATATATATATATATATATATATATATATTTTGCTTTGCAATAGGTACATATATATATATATATTTTGTCACGATGTTTGTAGTAAAGGGCATGGTACCTGAAAAGGCACACATAACTGCGGCTTCTAATCTTTGACTATTATAAAGTTAACCATATTCGGCTCTCATAATGCCGAGGAACAATCACACTCAACTTTCAAAGTCAGCCCATTTTGACTCTCATAATGTTAAATAATATATGCCCATAGCACCTATAGGCGACCCCATAATGTCAAAAGGATAGGACTCCTATAATGTCCACTATATCTGACTCTTATAAAGTCAAATAACAAGTGACTCTCATAATATCTACCAAATTTGACTCTCACAATGTCAAGCATGCCTGACTCTTATAATGTCAGTTATATCCAACTCTTATAAAGTTAATCTTACTCGACTCTCACAATGTTGAGTAAAGAAAATGATTCAAAGAAATAAAAGGGAAAAATAGGATAATAAAAGACAAAACACTATCTTTTCTTTCATTTAATAAAAGTTCTTACATCCCCCATCACATTATTTTGGGAAGGTAGAAAGAAGGCATCTACATAAATCCTCTTCTTCGGTCAGGGAGGATTGGATTTCATCACCTTGCCTGATGAACTCTTCACGAAGACGATCTATGTTGGAAGAAATTATAAAAATCCTTGATTCAAGAGTACTCCCCTTTGTTGCTTGTTCTTTCCGGGTTGTTGTGAGAGTCCCGATTTGAGCTTGCACCTTCATCAGTTCTTCTTGGGCACTAGCCAAGTCATTATCAATACTGGTCACTAAATCGCATACTTGGTCCAGCTTCTTCATCAAGGTCTTCCTCTCAACCTATGCAGCATCTAGATTAGCTTAGGCGTCGGTATTGCTCCCGATACTTGCAAGTTCTGATGCTAGTATTGATTGTCTCATCAAAGACGCAAAATACATCTCTACTCCTTGTCAAAATCTGTCATTGTGAATGTGGGTTTCTATGTCTTCCGCAAGGGATGCCAATACCTCATCTTGTGTGCTTACAAGGTCAAGCAACGAAGGTGTCAAGGCCGCCATCAGCTCAAGCATCTCTTGATGAATCACGTGCTCTGAGGCAATCTTAGAAGAACGCTTGATAGCACTCACAGTACTCACAATCTCGTCAGTATAAGTAAAAGAGAAGTGTTAGTAATGGCATACCAGAATGCATCTTATGACAAGGGGAAAAGCTTACCATGACCCATGGGGGTAATCTCTATAGAATCCTATCTCATAGGAAGCTCCTCCTTAGTAGCTGGATTGAAGATAGAAGAGGATTCAACACATGAGAATATATAAATGAATAACATGAATAATGTAGAGAGGGATAACACATATATGCATACCTTTTTCAGGGATTACGTTGTTCTAGGGATGACCCTCGTCTACTACCATTGTCTTAGGAAGATCCATGTCAATCACTAGTTCCTCCCAAATAAGGCCCTTTTACTGAGTTATCCCCTGCAACCGGTTTTCCACTAACTACAACGTCATCCTCCTTAATAGGTGAAGGAGATGAAGCAATAAGGGCATCATCAGTAGATGTAACCATGGTCTCAATGACCTCTTGGGGTTCATTAGCCTCAGGCGGGCCATGCATTTTTGGTATCATTACACCAATAAAGTCAGAAGGGTCACCCATGATAGAGATTTCCTCACCAGCAGCCCTGATTGCTTTATCACTCATCTCATTGTTTGTCGCGAGTGATCCATCAGGACACTCCCCAACATTGTCCGATTCATTGGCTAGTGAAGCTCCTTCCCAGAAGCTATCAGTCCATCTTTGATCATCCTTCTTAGAGTCCTCATAATCTACTAGGTCCTCCATCTCGGACGTGACCACATCCTATAGGTTATCAGGTAGGATCTGAAGGCTCATAAACCCCTCAGAGTCTTGTGAAAAATTCACATTTGCTCCCTCAAAGTTCATACCCAACACTGATTCAATTAGGTCTCTTTGTTCCTCAAGAGTGATGCCAGGATGGGCCTTATCCTTGCTTGGCCACCAAATCAGGCTCGAGGATGTGATGTTCCTATGCTTTGGTCACCTGAGGAAGACTCTCATCAATGGCTAGTCTTTGCATCTCAGGGGGTGTTGGCTTAGTTGGCTCTTCTATGAAGACCTGCCACCAAATAACCATGAGACTAAAGGAACTCAAAATAGTAAATACACTAAAGTCACAAGTATACCTAGACATGATCTTCAGTAGGTGTTGGTAAAGGAGGATTCCATGGCTCTTGCTCAAAAGATGTATGAGAAGACCCACCAATTTCTCGAACACTCAAAAAGGCTCCTTCGCCGGCAATGTTCAGGGGTTCAGTGTCCTCGACTACACATTTTCCCTTGAAAGGGACATAGGGCTCTTCCCTGGTTGTCTCGAGTAATGTAGCTAGGGCTTGCTGGACCTGAGCTGCTGCTGCTTCTGCATTATTGGGCTCATCACTAAAATGAATAGGCTAGTCGGTAGCAAGAGAACACTTGACCGCAAAACAAAATGCCTCATCTTCTCCAAGGCGTTTCTCCACAGTCCCATGAGTGAACTCAGATGTAACGAAGGGTAGGCTCCTTCGCGTGGTCGCAACTCCTTCTAATATTCTCTATAAAACCAAGGAGCAAGTTGTGAGTCACTAAAGAGATGTCTTGTCTGATAGGAATATATGCTTAAAGCTCCCTTGTGATACCAGTCACCTTCTTGAAAACGTAATCTAGAAAATGACCCTCTAAGTCATAACCGTTCATGGCAATAATTAATTCTTGCACAGTTGTCCCACGTTGCCACAAGGCCACTAGCTCTCATCAAATCTCGCTACAAACACTAAACAATTGGTGATAGGAGGCATAGCGTTGAATATTCGACGGCCCTCTTGGCCTTCTAAGCACTATAGGCCTAGCAAGACCAGTATCTCGATCTACAGAACCCTCTGGTGTAACCCTCCTCTCAGTAGAAACATGGGAGAGATGGTTGAAAGGCTGCACTATGCCTTGCTCCTACATCACTAGCAATATGCCGGCTAGTTGCCTCAATTCCTTGGGAGTTTCACCCCCTGATACAAATTCTTTAACAAAAGGGACTTCACGTTGTGTTGCCTCTGTTGTTGTCTGCTGAGGCTCTTCAATGGGATAACCCCTAATATCTTTAAAGTCATCTTCATGAATAGGAGGCATATGTTCAGGCTCTCTTGCCCGATCAAGAGATGGGATATGTTAGGGTTTTCTCCCATGGGATTTGATTCTTGCATTTCTCTTCCTCTTTGGTTTATGCAGTTGTTCTTCTTCTTCTTACTCTTCTTCAGTGGCTGAGGGGGATAGTGGAATTGTCCTCATATCTTCCTAATGGCCTCTTGGCCATTTATTGGATCTCTTGGGCCATTGGACAATCGACGTTTTGTGGGCTAAAGTTTTATTCTAGGACTTGTCAGCCATTATTACGGTACCCTAACCATCATCAAAGATGACAGGGGAATTGTCCCCATCCTCATTGTATCTCACAACTAAGAAGAATGAGTTATACCACCACTTATCATAACGATAGTCAAACTGGGGGTTGTCTTGCTCAGCCATTTCTTCAGGAATAACTACTCGGTTGCCTGTGCCTGACCTCATAAAGAATAAGTAGGCCTCTTGAATCCTCTCTAGGGTGGTTGCTTTAACCACTGTCTTTATGCGAGTAAGGACAGAGACCCTGAAAATAGGAGAATTGACGAGAAAATTTGTGAGGGTTGTAGGCCTCAACATGGAGATGATTGTCCCTCCTCCATAATAATTCACCAATCCTAAGAGAGTAGAAGTACGCGCAAGCTTCCCTCAGTAGCGACCCATCATCAAGCAGGGTCTAATTGCCGAATAAGTGATCTGGGATGAGGATAAGCATTACCGAATAAGTGATCTAGGAAACAAAACAATGCAGCAAAGCATAGCACCATTTCTTCCAACTGATTCTTCAAGGTATTGATATGGGCAATATTGCGAAGATCTTTCTCTCATCTTTGATAAATGGAAGGGAAGTGAAGCCCCAACCATGCACAAAAGTATTGAAGAGGAATGTACACCAACTTCTCCCTGATCTAGCCTTCCTAGAGAACTACTTCCACGATGTCCCATAAGCCACTGTAAAGGTAGCAAAGGCTAGAGACTGCCAAGTTCATGCAAGTCCTGTCAGCGAGATTAGTGGCAGCAATGAACACACCGGGACAAATACACTCACCCATGTTGCTAGGGAGAGCCCATCCACTCAGAAAAGCCGCATAGACTCCGGCCAGGAATGCAAGGCCATCAAGATCAACACTTCACCAACCGTTATTCTTGGTCCATGGTAAAGGCTTTCCCCTGGCAGTCATTCCCGAAGGACCTTGGCAAACACGACTGAGCCAACTGCCATATGAAACATTTATATCATTAAACTCTAAAAATATTTGGAACAACCTTTGGCATGTTGTGGAAAATGTCTCAAAATGAACATTAAAGGGGATATACTCCTCCATTAGTCTCCCCTCAAGAGGCAAATGGCTTACACCAATGAATTCCCATAGCGAGATCCCTAGTTCGCCATAGTGACATAGGAAAGTGTTGTGTCAGGGCTACATCTGGAGATTACCTTCGCTACCATTGCATGATGTTTATCGAAGTTGCCGATAAAACCATGTAATGCCTCTGCCAACCCAACGGAGAAGGACAAAGATCCTCTGTAGAGTCAACCGACCCATGCCGTCTCTCCTAAGCGAATTTTGTGAATTGGACTCCTAAAATCATCGGTAGTTAAGTCTTTAAAGGTCTCCCCTTCCTTAATGGAGGGAAGTAGTGTGTTGCAAACTGAGTTATCTCTACGAGCCCGGTCGTCTAGGTGACACCAACCCTTGCAGACAGTTTTAATATAGTTAGGAGGGTTTGGTGCATGGTCTGTAACTGGATCAATAAATTCTGGATCGAAAAAGCTCCGACTACGGGCCCATTCATGAGTTTGACGAATTGGGGAGAGAAAGCTTTCGTGACGTTCACAATCGTATAAAAGTCATCTCCTGGGAGCCATAACTCTACAAATAAGAAAAGCTAAAATCAGAAATTAAGTAAATATGTGCATTTTAATGTCTTACAAATATTTACACAAATGAGCATTTTGAGTGGTGAATGTGAATTATGGTTTCCATTCCTGCACAATTTTGTAACAATGAGAGTCGGTGTCATAACTTTTGATTGTGGGCGAATGAGAAAATTTCAACCCACTTATGCCCAACATCTCATCAAGCAAGGAGAGCGCAAATGGGAGGTGCCTCAACCTGCAAGTGAATGCAAGGAGACTGTATCGTGACCACTCAAGCCAGCTCTAAAGCAGCGAGTGGTTGTTGGAAACCCAATCCTCGCTTGAGACGAAGATCGGGACTCCCAGATATGCTTTAGGGCTTAAAATGGCCAAAAGGGAACCAAAATCTTCAAGATTCATCCCAAAATGACCGTGTTCCCAAAACTAAGCTAATCATCTAAATAAGGTTAGCATTTGAAGGGCTAAGACTCACCTAGAATCAAAAGAAGGGTTTTGGGTTCAAGAAAGAGAAAAGTTCACGTAGAGGGATTTTCCATAGTTTGAAATGCCAAAAAAATGGATTGGTATGTTCACCAGGACAAAAGGTAATATTGGAAGGCTTGAAATTAAGGTTTTAGTGCAAAAGAGGTAAAGGTTGAAAGCTTCGTGCATTTGATAATAGTGGATGTGAATTTTTTTATCTCAGATGGAAGAAGAAGATGAAGGAAAATCTTTTCATACCTGTGGGGCTATGGTCAGACCTTGAAGAATTTGAAAGAGTGCGCCTATCAATAAGGGTAGGAGTGTCCTTTTATTCGTCGGGGAAGGTAATGGAAGCAACATGCGTCATCAACTATCATTATGCCTTGAAGAACGCATCTCCAAATGAGAGTGCACGAATGAGAAATTATAATTCCATTGACCCACATGTTTCATGCGCAAGTGATGAATTTAGTATTCATTCGCCAGAATCATCATGGAAAATGATAAATATGATTCTCATTCGCCACCACTAAGATTCAAAGTTTTTTTTTAAGATCGCAAAGAATAAGGTGGCTGGGATTCTAGCTTACTCTTGGCAAAGTATCCAATTTCTAAGAAGTAAAAGTGGTGGCTTTTAAATCTATGAGAATAGTCAGACTTAGACTTTGTAAAGTATGGATTCTTTGAAATACACAATGTTCACATACAACCACCTTGCTTAGTTCAGAAGGATTTAGCAACAATTATGCTTGTTAAATAGAGTAAGCAAGTTGGGATGAAGTGTGAAATTTTGACTTTTTCAATTAAAACACAGAGATTATGGAGATACAAAAAGAAAAGATGATTCATTGATAAGACTGGAAAAAAGGGGGGATTACATGTCCATTCATAAGAAAAAAAAAGCAGAAGAAAATAAACACATTTCACAAATAGAGAAAATCAGATGAAAGCCTTAAGCTTGTCTTAGAGTTCCTACGAAAGAGGAGTTTGTTGCTGAAGGATGTCATTGGCATCAGCTCGCTTAACCACTTCTTCAGGATGGGTTTCATCACTACCACTTTCCTGCCGTGAAGCCATGACAGCTTTGGCCTAAGCAATCAGTTGTTCTTTATGCTCGGCAGTGCCTTCACTATTTTCTAGAATAGCATAGTAACCATTCATTTGATGCCAAAGGCAAGTGTATTCTACCTTGACATAATGAAAGCACTCCGCTAATGCTGCCAATTCTGCACTTGCGAAGCCCTCCAAACGGGTTACTTCTGCATGATTCTTATTCAAATCAACTATCTTCTCCTCTGATTCCTTGATGAGGGCTTCGAGATTGGGAGAGGGTTAAGCAAGCCTTAAAGTCTCATCAGCTTGTGCTATGGCAATAAAAGAGTTCAAAAGAGACTCTGCAATCCTCCTGATCCCTGCATTCTTGAAGTATATCTCCACATCATCCAAGCAAGATAAGGTTTTAGCCCGAGTACATGGTAACACAATTGTTGTGGGATCCACCTTAGTAAGATCTTGCAGAAGGCGAGTCCGGGCTTCATGTGACTGTCTTGCGTTATCACGAAAATCCTCTAATTCCACCTCAATGTATTCCCATGGTGATAGGAGCTCTTCATCTGTAAAAGAAAGTTCTATACAATGAAAAGAAGTCAAAATTTAAAATGGCCAAATACTCTTATTAAAGATAAATACCTGATGCTAGGACAGGTTCTGAAGCTGGAACGGGTTTAGGTTATGAAGAAGATTCAATTTCTGATGATAAGGTAGGTGCTGGTATAGGGAAATTATCTTTGAAATCAGTTGATTTACTCACTAGAAGACTATCCTCAAAATCTGATGAGTTGATTAAGATCGGCACAGGATCAATAGGGCGGCTTGGCCTTACTGCAGAGCTACGACTAGGTCTTGTTGTAGGAGTTGGCCTTTGGTTGGTCAAAGACCTAAGTCTCATTTGCCTAGGATGGATATCAGTAGGAGGAGCGGAGGATTCACCCTTGCTTATACTTGAGGATTTTTGCTTGGGTGCCATTACCTAAAAAGAATGAAAGAAACAAAATTTTCCTTTAGTATGAAAGATTGCCAGCGAATGAAACAAAGTATGGGCAAATAAGGATTAAAATTCCCATTTGCTCACACTGAGTTGTCTCAATATCAACTAGTGAATGAAAGTGAGGAGGAATCATTCGTAGCCCACTTAAGCAAGCAACTCATTGAATAAACCAGGAGGCCACAAATGAACTACCAGAGGTGATGATCACCCTGAGGGAGACAACCAAAATTGTAAGCAAGGAAGACGGAAGAAAGGTAAACAGTCTTGAAATTCTATCCGGAAACCTCTCCAATGATTCTTTTGGCTGTGCAAATATCTTCTCTCCCATATAAAAGAAGAAATCAAAAGAGAAGGAGAAACTGATATTCTTTCATGGTACAACATATCTCAAATAATCACCCAAAAGAGAGAAAGAAAAGAAAGTAAAGAAAAACTCACGCTTTCAAGAATTGTGAATTGAGAAAGAAAATCTGAATGACTCAGGAAGTTTTACTATGAATGAATAAGCTGAGGAAGAAGAAATGGGATTTATATACTCGTGGGGATATATTTGTCAAAATACAAGGAATTTGAAAAGTCTCGAGAACAAATAAAGAAAATGTATCACCAGAAATAATTGAAATCCGTTATTTTGGCCTCGAAAAATGCATCATCTCCTTGCTACACACGCAATGCATTTTTCGAGGGGGCAATTGTAGAAACTCAAAAAGTGTGCGCAAATGTGAAGGTGATATATCACTCGCCACACTTTTGTTAGTGAATGTAGATTTTGATTCTCGTTCGCCCAAGATAAAAGGAGTTTGTGTACTTGCCCTCGCCTAAGAAGTGTGCGTGAATACACTGGTCACACTCGCGCACTACGGAAACCATAAACTAAAATCTGATTTTATCTCTTCCCGAGGTGGTTGTTTTGGATAGCCACAACATTTGTGAGTCCCCCAACTGCCCAGAAAACATAGAAAGGTGGATTATCGCATAGGAAAATCACCTAAATCTTTAAGATAAGATTTAAAGAATCCCATTCCAATAGAAACATGATAAAGGAGATAGAGCTTTTCTTCAATGAGGACTCCTCTCCAAGTTCATTTTTTGAAGCCTATAAATATCAATATGGCTATTAAAATAGAGACACACACAGCTACAAGGAAGAACGAGAGAGGTGAAGAAGTTAAAGGTTAAGACAAGCTACATTCATCTCTTCAAGTTCTACAAGCTATCTAACTTCCAAAAGAGGAGGGAGTAAGTCCATTATACCTCTACAATTAGGGGTGGGCATGGGCCGGGCCAGCCTAAGCTTGGCCTCAAATTGGCCCAAAAAAGCCTGGCCAGAGCTAGGCTCGACAAGGGCCCGAGTCCGGTGCGAGGCCTGACCTTTTATTGAGGGCCGGGCTTGGGCTTACCTCGGCTCGGCCCAAGGCCTGGACTTTTACATACATAATATATATGTATTATATATTATATACTAATTATTTTAAAATTATCAATAGTATA
>JAOXJP010088955.1:0-14743 GCA_025762735.1 Platanus orientalis | reverse complement strand
CCCCCCAAAAAGTGAAAATCACTTTTCAATACTGATGTGTCAGCCCCTGACAAAAAGCAGTGATGAGCGCTTGTTAAAAGAAGCGTCCATAAACCAATCCCCTTTTTATTATATTTTTACACACACAAGGTAGCTGACTGAATGTTTCAGCTGCAAAGGTAGTAAGGGTTACAGTGCTCGCTGAGCCCCTCCTCTCCGACATGCGAAAAACCTATCATTTTTCTTTTCTTTTTTTCATTATTTGATCATTTTTTCTCTTTCCTATTTCAAGATTCTGGAGCCTTCTTTGTGTTTTTCTAATGGAGTCATTCCCCCTGACCCGCCACCCCCTTGCTTCCAATACGTTGATGATTTAAGTTTTTCTCTTTTCCTTGATTTAAAAAAATAATAATCTTTAACTCTTTTTCTTTTGTTTTTTCTGTCTCTTACATCATCACATCTCTTAGCAACTTCTCTCTCTTACCTTATCACTCTTTCCATTTTTTTCATTTTGTTTCTCTCTCTCTTCCTCTTTCTTTTTGTTCCTATGTCAATCATTTTTTTTTCTTCATTTTTCTCCATTTTTTTCCCTCCCCTTCTGATCTTCTCCTTCTCTCTCCCATTCTCATATTGACGGAATGGCAAATCGTGTTGGCGGGTCGGATACATGTCTAATTGAGATAAGGGTATACAACTATATGGCTCAATTCAAACTTGACCCATTTATTAATAGTGGCAAAACGGGTTGATCCGTTTTGATCCAAATCTCATTAAGAATGAACCCTAACCCATTTATTTCATTTTGAGTTTGTGTCAGGTTCACGGGTTATGTGCTAATTCGTGCTGATGGGTCAGATTCGTATTGTGTCAAGTTATGGGTATGTGATTATATATGTTAACCCGAGCCCAACCCATTTAATAATCGTGTCAAAACCGGTTGACCCACTTTAACCTGAAACACAATTAACAGTAACCCGCTTATTCATGTTGGGTTCGTGTTAGGTTCATGGGTCATGTCAAACATTGTCACCCCTACTCATACTTCTCTCACAACCCCACTTCTAACATTGATATGAAAGTTCTTTGTTAAATTTTTATCCATAAACTTTCTTGGTGAAACAAGCTTAATTATTAGCTAATGTACAGTACAGGTGGCAATCTTTGACATGATCTGTGAACCCAACACAACCCAACACGAAATAAAACAGGTTAGGGTTAAGTATAAACATGTTTCGGGTCAAAGTGGGTCAACTTGCTTTGACACAATTAATAAATAAGTTTTGTCCGGGTTGACCCATATAGTCATATACCCTTAACTTGACATGACACGAATCTGACATGTCATCACAAATTACCACATAACTCGTGAACCCGATACGACCCAACAAGAAATAAAGTAGGTTAAGGTCAAGTGTAAACATGTTTTGGGTCACCCGCTTTGACACAATTAATAAATGTGTCGGGTTCAGGTTGAGCCATATAGTCATATACCCTTATCTTGACACGACACCAACCCGTCCCCCAACACGAATTGCCACCCCTACTGTACAGTTTGAAATATTTGAGGTTCTCCTTTTCAAACTAAGGAATGTAGGTTTTTTGTTAATCTATGATCTTTAAACTATGCAGGGGTTATTATAGATGTAGCAGCTCTAAAGGTTGCTTAGCGAGGAAACAAGTCAAGAGGAGTCGAATTGATCCTAACATGTTGGTCATTACCGACACCTCTAAACATAATCACCCGTGGCCAACTCAAACAAATGCGCTCACCAGCTCTACTAGATCTCAGCCAACAAAGAACAATCCAACTTCAAAGCGCTCACCATCCTCTCAAACTCAAAAATCCACCAATTTGAAGGAAGAATATGAGGAGACCAATTTGTCTACTCCTATTAAAGATGAGATGACTGAGCCTGAAAAGCCAGTAATGATGGATGGTGATGAATTCAATCAAGGTTATCGGTCAGTGCCACCAAACTCCAATCAGAATGATGACTTCTTTGCATATTTCAGAGAAATAGAGCCAGACCCTCCAAATCTCTTATTCTCTAAAGGGTTCAATGGAGAAAAATCAGACGAGGAGGGAGAGAGAAAGGCCTTGGATCCCTTCTTATACCATAACAATCTGTACACCCACTCATCTCTCCCCACCGACAGAAATCATAAGCTTGAGATGAGTAGAGAAAACCCATTAAGATGGCTAACAAAGGAATGATGAATCCCTTCCACTCCATGGAAGTATATATGAAAGAGCAAGAGAAACCCAGCAAGATTTAGTGACAAAAAACTAAAAACTAATAAGAAAGCTCTTTTACACACATTATCTTAGAAGCAAAAACAATAAAGAAAGGAAAGCTCAGAGAGTTTGAGAGAGAGAACGTTAGAGAGACAGATGGAAAGAGAGAGATGGAGCGACGGAACTTGCGAACCATCACTCAAAATCCTCAGATCTGATTCAGGTTGTCTTGCATCTTAAAGCGAATCATTCATTTGTTTTCAATCCAGTTTTTGGGGTTTATAGAAGTACAAAAAATTCTGACCGTTCTCTGCCTAAAGAAGAGATACAAATGTAGAGGAAGAGAGAGAAAGATAGGGAAGAATGTGCACCTGTCCTTGAAAATGTTGGAGACGCTGGAGATGTTGAAGACACCAGAATCTCCTTCAACTGCTATGTGAGAATCGTCGTACTTTCCCTCCTCTCCTTTGGTATAGATGCTTCTGTTTGAAGAATAGTGGGTTTTATAACCTTGTCCGTCAAATCTCGCACGCACAAAATCCCAAGAAATCATTTTTTAATTTTTTGGCACTACTATTTTTAGTGCCAAAAAATCTGGCCAGAATCCAAAATTGGATTTATTTTTAAAATGTATTCTAATTTACCAACAGTATTTTTCTCATTTTTTCAATTTTTTGAAGCTGAAAATGAGAAGAATGCATTTTTTGAATGGTTCCCAAACGGGGCCTTAGTTACTTCTACTTCCACAGAGTTGTCCATGATGACTTCTACTACACCACCTTCCAGTTCATATGATGGTGGAGTTCTATCCAGTGATGAGATTTTTTCTTTTTGACGATTTGTTTCTTAACTTGATCTGTCATCCATAGCTCCTACATCATCTTTTTCCCACTCAGGTACCACTACATTTGCGTTATCTGCATCACTTACTAGGTCTCAGTGCTCCTGGATCATTGATTCAGGTGCCTCTCACCATATGACTATTATGTCCTCATTGTTTACCTCTTATCATGTTACTTCTGGTCAAGACAAAGTCCGTATTGTAAATGACTCTATCTTCTATTGCAGGTCAGGGTGATATTCTTATAACTATTGACTTGTGTTTTTTCCTTTGTTTCTCATGTTCCTAATTTTACCCTTAATTTGTTATCTATTAGTCATCTAATCAAGACTCTTAATTGTTGTGTTACATTTTTTCTCTTCTATTGTGTGTTTTAAGACATGGGGATGAAGAGAACGATTGGTTTGGGGCAAAAGAAGGACAATATCTACATTCTGAGTTCTTCTTCCCCGATGGCTACTTTTTTAATAAAAAGGAATGTTTCTTCTTCCACTTCAGATTAGTTATCCTTGTGGTATTATAGGCTTGGTCACTTGTCATTTCATGTAATAAGGAAGATGTTTCCTTATTTTTCTTCTACTTAGTTTGATGGTTATTGTGAACCTTGTCAATTGGTTAAGCATTGTAGGGCAACTTTCCCAGTTAATAATAATAAAAAGAGTTCAGTTCCATTTTTTATTGTGCATTCTGATGTTTAGGGTCTTACTTCTACCACTTCTTTATCTAGTTTCAAATATTTTGTAACTTTTGTGGATGACTTCATGAGCTACTTAGCTTTATTTACTTAAGAACAAGTGATGAGAATGTTGCTTTAAAGTCATTCCACTATGGCTTGTACTCAGTTCAACACCAAGCTCCGAATTCTTCGTTCAGATAATGGGGGTGCATATCTTTCTCAGGACTTGATATCATTTCTTGATACGTTTGTTATTGTTCACTAGACCACCTATCCCGGAACTCTAGAGCACAATGGGGTGGCAGTATGGTTCAAAATCTCACGCGAGACGTATCGGTGTCGCAAGCATGTGGCACGAAAGGGTAATGTTTAGCGAAAAAACAGGCCCTGTACAAGATCTCGTGAAACCTCTTGCGCCTCGCATATCCATCTCGCGAAATCGGAGTCATTTTGCCCTTTTTTCCCTTAAAATATAAGGCGTCTTGTGAGACAGGGTGTCTTGCGTCTCGTGTCTCGCAGCAGAGGAACACTCCATATCGCAGTGCTTTAAAACCTTTAAAAATCCTTTTTTTTTTTTTACAATTTCTTGTTAGATTTAGCTTCTATAGCTAAATCTATGACTCCACTTGAGTCCATTTCGTTTGAGAAGTGATATTTGAGCCAGATCAAATGATCAACCCAATACCCCAAATCTCAACAAAAACTTTGATAAAATCTCTATTTTGTCTCTAATCCTTATAAAGTTGTTATATGTTATACATTTATGATAGATCTACACATTCATGGAAAAAAAATTGTGAAATTATTTATTTTTTCAAAAAAATAAAAAAATTAAAGAAAATTCAAAAAATTATATGAAATGAGCATTGTTTAGTCTATTTTTTTTTATATGGCATACTACATACCATTGTGCACATTATATGTCATTTTGTTAGATTTATGAAAAAAATATATTTTTGCATTTATTTAATAATTAAAAAATTCCAAAAAGCATTTTTTTCCATGAATATTGATTAATAAACATGAAAGGTATCTATTTTGTTTTCTATAATTGTGCTTAGTTTTGATCTAATGTTTCCTTTAGTTTACTGTTTTCTTATTGAGTTTGTCAAGGTTACCCAATTTGACACCACAGATGAAGAGATCGCAAAGTAGCGGTTCCAAATAGAGAGCTTTAGAGATCAAATATATTTTATTTCAATTATTTATTTCAATTTAGAGATATAATATTTATTTCAATTATTTTAGTTTATTTGAAAGGGATGTAATAAGTATTGAATTTTATTAGTTAGATAATTTGGTTTCAGTTAATGTCAAACTATAGGTATTTGTTTTGGAATATTAGACATATAGGTTTATAGATATTCAATTTATGGAAAATTGGTTCATGGATTTTATTTACAAGTTAGACTTGTGGGAAATTGATTAACATATTTATTCCGCTACATATGAATGTGTAAAAGGAGAAATATTTTTTACAAGAGAATTATTAATGATTAAAAGTATTAATGTCACGTGTCGAAATTCATGCCCCTATTGATATGCGTTTCGGGGGCAACAAAGTTGTATCAGAGCTCCAAGTTTAAGGTTCTATAGACTTGTCAGATGGAGCTCTAAGTTTAGATTTAGAAAAACAGACACATAAGGTATAAAAACAGTCAGAACTAGAAAATCGTGAATAAAGAACCTCAAAACACTAGAAGGAGATCTTAGAAATATTTTAGAACTTAAGATGATATGATATTATTTGCTTTCGATGAAGTCTGACATATTTGAGATGATTATTTGATTATTTTAAAGAAGTCTGACATTGAGTTTATTTGATTATTTTAGAAAAAGATGCTACGCCAGTCTAGAGATTCTATAGATAACTAGAACCTAGAATTTGAGTTAGAGTTCTAGGTTGTGAGTTCAGAAAGATGTAGAGAATTAGGAACATAGAAAACTAACAAGATAAAAAAAGGATTATGATTGACCTGATTGATCGATGCAACACTAGATACATTAGATTGTGATATAATTATATCAACACCTCTTGGCAATACTATGATTGCTTGGCAGGTAAACGAGTCCTATGTAGTTAGGATTAGAGAAATAAAGTTGTTAGCAAATTTTATTTTATTGAACTTATCGGACTTTGATGTCATCCTAGGCATGGATTAGTTAGCCACTTATCATGCTAAGGTGGATTATTATAACAAGGAAGTGACTATTAGTATCCCTAATAAGTTTGAGATTATATTCAAGGGAATACGGAGTTTTTCTAAGATAATTTCTATCATTTGAATAGAAAAGTTATAGCAAAAAGATGGGCTAGTCACCTAGCTTATATCATAGATTATCAGAAGGATGGGGTATAGATTGGAGATATATCTTTTGTTAGATATTTCAGCAATGTGTTTCTTGAAGATCTTCCTAGCTTACCACTTGACAGGGAGATTAAGTTGCAATTGAGTTAATGGATGGATTATGATTGATTTTATTCTTTTTAGAAAAGTAAATGTATGGTACCTTAGTGACTATGTGATAAATGATTTGATTATAAATAGCTCAGTGTACAGTTGCAAGAATTGATAGACAGGTTTTGTGCACCCCATAACGATTAGCGCATCTGTTTGTTTGTGAATGATAGAACCATGTGTCTTTGTATTGATTACAGGTAGTTGAATAAGGTAACGGTGAAGAACAAGTATACATTGCCAAGGATCAATGATCTTTTTAGTCAATAACAGGGTGTCAAGGTCTTTTTCGAGATTGACTTTAGATCTGGATACCATCAACTTTGAATTAAGAATGATGAAATACTTAAGACTACCTTTTGTATTAGGTATGGATATTATAAGTTCCTAGTCATGTCTTTTGGACTGACGAATGCACTTATAATAATTATGGACTTAATGAACATGGTGTTTAGACCTTATTTGGATCAGTTTATCATTGTATTTATTGATGATATTTTGGTTCATTCAAAGAGTTCAGAAGAACATCTGAAGATTACACTACAGACTTTGAAAGACCACAAGCTTTACACCTAATTCAACAAGGGCGAGTTTTGGTTTGACAAAGTGGTTTTCTTAGGACATGTAATCTCAAAAAATGGAATTTATATAGATCCAAAGAAGATAGAGATAGTGGTTAATTGGCCTAGACCTACATATGTGACTAAGATTCGTAGCTTTCTAAGATTGGCTTGTTACTACAGGAGATTCGTGGAAGGATTTTCTAGCATAACTAGACCATTGACTAAGCTAACGCAAAAGAATGTCAAGTTCGACTGGAATGAGGCATGTGAGCATAGTTTCCAAGAACTGAAGGATCGTTTGGTTTCTATACTGGTCCTTACATTACCGTCTAGCATAGGAGGAAAATATATGATCTATAGTGATGATTCTAGAAAAGGTTTATGTTGTGTATTGATGCAAGACAGGAAGGTTATTGTATATGCGTCTTGACAGCTTAAACCTTAAGAGCAGTTGCCCAACTCATGATTTGGATTAAGCTGCGTTTTTTTTTTTGCATTAAAGACATGAAGGCATTACTTGTATAGAGAACCGTGTGAGATTTATACAGATCACAAGAGTCTGAAATATTTGTTTTTACAGAAGGATCTAAATTTGAGGAAAAGATAAATTGAGTTGATTAAAGATTATGATTACACTATCCTTTATCATTCTAGAAAAGCCAATGTGGTTGCTAATGCATTGAGTCGGAAATTTTCTAGCTATTTGACATGTGTTATGACACACCTTAGGGTACAGCCTGTGTTGAATGACTAGATCAATGAAGCTTAAATTTCAAATCCCCAAATTCAGAAAATTATAGAAGAGGCTAAGAAATGATAGAAAACAAACTTTGCAATTCAAGGAGATAATTCTCTATGGCATGGAAAAAGGTGTGTACCTAATGACCCTAAACTTATAAGAGAGATCATGGAAGAAACACATGGAACAATATATTCAGTTCATCCAGGGAGTACAAAGATGTAGGGTCTGAAAGAATATTATTGGTGGAAAACATGAAGCAGGAAATTGCGGATTTTGTATCCAAGTGTTTGACTTGTTAGTTTTTGAAAGCTGAACACCAAAAGCCAACTGGATTGTTACAACCATTGGAAACTCCTAAATGAAAGTGTGAACATATATTTATGGACTTTGTTAGTGGACTACCCCAGATCAAGAAAGAATTTGATTATGTCTAGGTTATTGTGGATTGCCTGACTAAGTCCACTCATTTCTTAGCTGTTCGGGTAAATTTCTCACTTGATAGACTGTCTAAGTTATACATTGATGAGATTGTGAAACTACATGGTATCTCAGTTGGGATTGTTTCAGATCGAGATTTGCAATTCACTTCGAGATTTTGGAATAGTTTGCAAGAAGCTCTAGGAATAAAATTGAATTTTAGTACGTCTTTTCATCTGCATTCAGATGGATAGTCAGAAAGAACCACATAAACTTTGGAGGACATGTTTAGAGCTTGTGTGATTGATTTAAAAGCAAGTTGGGATGATCATTTACTATTGATTAAATTTTCTTATAATACTAGTTACTAAGCTAGTATACAGAAGGCCTAATTTGAAGCTTTGGGAGAAAGTGCAGAACACATTTGTTGAGAAGAGGTTGGTGAAAAAATGTTATTTGGACCTGAACTAATCCAGGTGACAACAAAAAAGATCTAGTTATTCGTGAAAGATTGCTTGCTGCACAAAGCAGGCAAAAGAGTTATGTAGATCAGAGAATAAGGGAACTTGAATTTCAAATTGGAGAGCATGTATTTCTGAAAGTATCGCCATTAAAGGATATTATGAGGTTCAGAAAGAAAGGAAAACTAAGTCTTATGTTCATTGGACCATTTGAGATTCTGAAAAAGATGGGTGATGTCGCTTATGAATTGTCGTTTGAAGCACTTCAAGTCAAGGACTTATCATATGAGGAGAAACCGGTACAAATCTTGGATAGGGAAGAATGTGCTATGTTCGAAGGTGATCCCGTATGTGAAGGTATTATAAGGAACCATTTAAAAGAAGAAACAACTTAGGAAAGTGAAGACGAGATGAAGGAAAAGTATTCGTACTTGTTTCGCACTCAAGATATGTCAAATTCAAAGGACTGAATTTATTTTAGGCGAAGGGGAGAGTGCAACACCCCACACATGTTGCACATATTTTTGTACACATGTTACACTTATAGTATACACATTTTATATAAGTTCCACACACACTTAAGACAATTTAAGCACACATGTACTGATCTGTAAATTGACACAACTTTAGAGATACCAACAAAAATGTAGGAAGAATCTATGAGCAAACTTCATGTCATTGGATAGGCACAAAAATCTGTGTCTAAAGAAACAAACGGCCAGTGAAACGGACCCTAAACAAAAAAGATACAAGTGTTTTAGTGAGTGAGGGTCAAAACAAAAAATGAAAGTTTAAAAAAAAATTTGGACTCTGGCTTGATCGATCAAAAGACTGCCGATCGATTAGAATGACCCTTGATTGATCAACCAAGAAGGCCTAATCAATCATGGGTATGCCCGATCGATCGGGCACCTCCAGATCGATCGCCCTGTTCGGGGATCGATTTGAGGAGTTTCTAAATTATGCAAGACTCTTCTCGGGTCTATAATTAGATAGGTTTCGACTTAATTCTTCCTAGAAACCCTAGAGAAAAAAGATCAAGAGCAAGAGGAAGAGAAAAGAAGAGAAAAAAGCTAGGTTTTGTAAGAGTTTTGAGAAATTTCTGAAGAACGAAAGTTTATAAACGATTGTGCACAAAAAAATATAATAACACATGTAAACTGTTGTTTTGCTTTCATTTCATAGGTTCCTAGATCCTTGTTAATCCTGTTTTGTAAAAGATTTTGATTATTTTGTTCTGGATTGGAATCATTTTTAAGTTCTTAAAAGCTTGTTTTGTAAAGGAAAAATTGTTTTGTAAGAACGCAATTAAACTGTGATTATTTTTATTGCTAGGTTCATAGATCCTTGTTATTTTATTGTTTTGAAACCATTTTGTAAAAGATTTTAATTGTTTTTCACTAGTTTTGATTTACCTAAAGTTTTAATATATGATTTTGAAAGAAATAAATTGATTTTGTAAGAACATGATTAATTATTGGTTTATTTTCAATTCCTTAAGATCATAAAGTGCTTTAATCTCTGTTTTGAATCCGTTTTGCACCAATATTATATGTAAAACAATATTTTTAAGGAGATCAAAAGTTTTTTAAAGAGGGTTTTGTTCTTAAACATGAAATAGTTATTCTATGATTTGTTTTGAATTTGTTAATATTTTTAAAAAAGTATTTGTTTATTGATTTGCAAAGAGACCTACATGTTTTATTTCAGATCCATATGGTATAGGTTCTTAGTATTTTTGAAACATTGTTTAAAAAAAAAAGTATTGTTTTCTTCCGTTCTTGCTATTGATTTCAAAGGAATAATGTTCTGATTAAATTTTTATTGTTTTGAAAAGGCTCATCTATAGTTTGTGCTTAAGAAGATTAAGTAATAACTGATATATGTGTTTTGAATTAGTTATTGTAAAGAATTTATACATGATGGTTATATGCTTTATATGTTTTAATTGAAATTGTAAGAGAATGATATATTCTGTTATAAAGCCACCTTGCCCATCAAGAGGATTTATTGATGGAACCCATTTCACTGGGTATATGATGTGAACAGTTATGAATCTCACTACTAGCTCAATCGGTAGTAGTGACCTACTTCACTGGGTATATGGTGCGAATTGTTCTGACCCTTCTTACCGGGAGATAAATAGTGCAAACTATTATATGTACTAGTTTAATATTAGATATGTTCTGTTTTGTTCAGATTATGATATGGTATCTGTTTCTGATTTGTTCCGTTTTGTTTAAGTGAAAAGTATACGATTAGCATTGTTTTTCCGTTCTATACATGAAAATGTAATTTTTATAAGATGTTTAGTATTGTAAAAGATTGATATATGAACTGTACTGTTCTGTATATTGATTAGTAAATATTAAAAATATTTCGTTTTCTATAATCATGCTAAGTCTTGATCCAATGTTTCATTTAGTTTATTATTTTCTTGTTGAGTTTGTCAAGCTTACCCAATTTAACACCATAAATGAGGAGATCACAGCGTAGTGGTTCCAGATAAAGAGAGCTAGAAACCAGACATGTTATTTCAGTTACTTATTCCAGTCTAGAGACATGATATTTATTTCAGTTTAGTTCAATCATTTTAGTTTATTTGAAAGGGATGTAATAAGTAATGAATTTTATTAATTGGATTATTTGGTTTCAATTAATGTCAGACTATAGGTATTTGCTTTAGTATGTCAGACATACAGGTTCATGGATATTAAGTTTATGAAAATTTTTGGTGAATGGATTTTATTTACAGGTTAGAATTGTAGGAATGTGATGAATGGTTATGTGATTATTGGAAATTGATTGACGTATTTATTCCATTGCGTATGAATGTGTAAAAGGCAAATTTTTTTTTTACAGGAGAATTATAAGTTAATGATTAAAAGTGTTAATGTCACGTGTCAAAATTCATGGCCTTAATGGTAAGGGTTTGGGGGCACAACATGTTATGTTCATGTCCCTAAATCTAAACGCTCTAAACTTGACCCCAAATACCTCAAATGCATTTTCCTTGACTACGATGTTGATTAGAAATGGTACAAATGCTATCATCCTCTCACTCGTCGTAGGTTTGTATCACGAGATGTCACTTTCTTTGAGTTTCTTCTCTGATTAGACATCTCTTCAGGGGGAGAAATCTTTGAATGTAGAGTTGTCCTCGGTCCTCCCTCCAATACCAATTCCTACCTATCATTTTGATGATGATGGTGAAAAGGGGGATGATGATTAAAAAAATGGGTGATGAAGACGATAAAGAAAGGGGAAAAGAGTTAAAATATTATAGTCAGAGAAAGAAATAAGAACTTGCACAAGAAGAAAACCCACCTTCTCATGGGCCGCTCCAAGATTCTTCTTAAGAACCTTCTCCTAAAACAGGTAATATAATCATTCCTTTTTTTTCTCGCCCTACTCCAGTCTTTAAAGATGTAAGTCTTGACCAACCCATTGCTCTTCGAAAGGGGCTGAGGTCTTGTACACTTCACCCAATGACTAATTTTTTGTGTCATATCTTATGCTCTCACCATCGTTCCACAAGTTTTCTATTGCCCTTTCTTCTATCTCTGCCCCTCACAGTGTATCCGAGGCTATAAAGCGACCACAATGAAGGAAAACAATGAAAAAAGAAATGTAAGCATTGGAAATAAACAAGACATGGGAACTAGTTGATCTCCCTAAAGGGAAGAGGTTAGTTGGCTGCAAATGGGTATTTACAGTAAAATACAAGTCAAATAGATCTGTGGAGAGATACAATACAGGCTGGTGGCCAGGTGTAAACTTAATCATTTGACATAATATCAAGAAATCATTTGACATGATATTTTTATCACTAGCTATAAATCAAGGGTGGTCTCTCCTACAGTTTGATGTGAAGAATGCCTTTTTGTATTGGAATTTAGAGGAAGAAGTGTATATGAATACACCACTAGAATTTCATGTGCGTAATGCTAAGGGAAAAGTATGCAGACTAAAGAAGGAATTTTATGGCTTAAAGAAATCACCTTGGGCATGGTTTGAAAGATTTCGAACTGTAATGACTGGTGCAAGATATAGACAAGCCCAAGCTAATCACACACTCTTCACCAAACATCATGGACCCAAGATAACAACATTGATAGTCTATGTAGATGATATCATGGTCACGGGGAATGATGAAATAGAGATTATACAGCTTAAGAAGGGACTGTTGAAAGAGTTTGAAATTAAAGATTTGGGTTCTTCAAAATATTTATTAGGGATAGAAGTAGCTAGATCAAACAAAGCATCTTCCTTTCTCAAAGAAAGTATGTTTTGGATCTGTTAAAGGAAGCAAGAATGATAGATTGTAAACCATGTGCAATGCCTATAGAAGCAAATCACAGGTTGAAAGAAAATGATAGTGTGAGACTTATAGATGCAACTCATTAACCTATCCTTAACTCATCCTGATATCATTTATGCAATAAGTATAATCAGCCAATTCATGCATGCCCCTACTTAAGACCATTTGGAAGTTGCATATAGAGTCTTCAGATACTTAAAAGGCTACCCAGGATAGGGAATACATTCTATATCAGAAACATGGTCATTTCCAAGTTGAAGTCTATGTTGATGATGATTGGGAAGGTTCATTGACAGACCATAGGTCTACCTTAGGATATTGTTCCTTTGTGAGGAGGAAATTCGGTGACTTGGAGGAGTAAGAAGCAATCTGTGGTTGCTAGGTCCAGTATTGAGGCTAAATTTCGATTACTAGCTCATGGAATATGAGGCATTATTGATGAAAATGCTATTAGAAGAAGTTGGATTTTCAGTAAGGGGACCTATGACTATTGTGATAATAAGATGGCTATAAATATTGCACATGACCTCGTACAGCATGATATGATCAAACATGTGGAGATAGACCGACACTTTATCAAGGATCATATTAAAAAAGGGAACATTTTTATTCCATACATCCAAACCAAAGATTAACTTGCCGATATCTTTACAACAGGCCTTAATGGAATACCATTTATATCATTTGTAGGCAAGCTGGGAATGCATGATATTTATTCTCCAGCTTGAGGGAGAGTGTTGTGATACATGTATCTGAAGGGTATTTAGGGTAGAAAGGTATTATATACCCATATACTGTTGATATACCATAACTTGTGTACTAAATAAGGTATTTAGTATAAATACCACAGTATGAGACACAATCAATAACACAAGCTTCTCTTGCTTTTCTCTAATCTTCATATAGATTCAAGGATTTGAATATCTAAGTCAGGGAACACCAGGACAACTATTAACACTTTAAGGCTTTTCATGAAACTAACAGTTTTCTTGGCATCACCTACTGATATCATTATTACAATGACATGTGGTTCTACTCATTTAATTACATACTTAATGGAAGGAAGCAAATGATCTCTTGGAAGTTCACATGGATTCTTCTATCGAAGTTATTGTGTACGATTGCATATCTTTTCAGTAGTTCTTGGATCTTCTACTATGCCTTTGTGATGCAGGATATCCCAAGGGGTGCTGTGAATCTGCAGGTTATGGCCCCACAAAGTCCTTAGGACAGATTCCAATAGGGTAGAAGAAGGTCTAGGTTGTATTCAGAGATCCCCCCAAGGCAGAACCAAAAGGACAACTTGCTGGACAGGAATTGAGGGCTTCAGTAATTATGGTTCGACTGATCAAATGACAACAAAAATTGGGGAAGTATTAGGTCGGGTTCTATGGAGCAAGCCCACAAAGTTTTGGAGTAAACAAATAAGGATTGGTGTATAAAGGATATAAGAATAGCAGATCTGTTCAGAAATTCCGGGAATCCAAATCATAGTTTATTAAACAGGTGGTGGGCATTCAAGGGCTATCGCTAAAGGATTTACCAGCAAACTATATGATTCAGCAGTCCATAGCATAACAGAAGATAAAGGTTAGGTTTAACACATCTAGCAACAAGTAAGATATCAAAAATTATTAGTTATTGTTTGGTATATCAACAACAATTCAATTATATAACAGTCCATTCAAAAGGTCTAGATCTGTAGAAATATAAGGGATTCCAGTGTTGTTGCAGGGATTAATCAATAACCATAGGAATTCAGGTCTGCATTAATAACCGCATGGCAGGGGTCTACGAAAGACAAAACTCAGGTTTGTTTCTGTTCAGCTGCAGTGATGTAGGATGATACGAAGGGCTCAATTTAAAGTCCAAAAGAGATGTGGTGGAAGCAAGAATAAAAGTAGTGAACCGAGAATTAACCTTTAAATACACTTAAGTAATCAAAATTTTTAGGAAAAATATAAGAATTGAAGCAAGGTTCAAAATATCGTTATCGCAACTCGTATCGCAGACCCGAGATACGGGTACGTCTCGCGTATCGCAGCTTA